>JAREIK010001458.1:0-37746 GCA_029783825.1 Sapria himalayana
TATCAGTTATTTTTATAGAAATATTAATTACAAAATAAATTATTAGTGAAACAGATATAATTTAAATTAAATCGGTATAACCCTAAATAATAAATAATAAATCTCATTTTTTTCATTATAATTTAAATATTCATTTTAATTATTTATTTGTTTATTTTTATATAAATATTAATTAAAAAATAAATTATGAGTTAGACAAATATAATTTAAGTAAATTATTTTTAATCAAAAAAATATAGATAAACTTTTTAAAATAAAAAAAATTACAAAACAAAAAATTATTATATAGTAATATATTTTGGTTTGCTTAAGAATTATTTTATGTTTAATAAGTATATTTTAATTGATATCTATCTTATTAATGATAGATTATTAATTTATTTTTTGATCATTATTAGAATATTAATCACTAAAATTGTTTATATTGAATTTATATGATACATAAATATAATGATTATTATAACTAAATATTAAATTCGCTTTTGAAAAAAATTTAAAAATTATTATATTTACAAAGGTTTATAACCTTTGGAAATATGAAAAAATAATAAAAATATTTTGTTATTTTATTTTTTAAATAAAAACTATAAACCACTAAATTGCTATATAATACATAATAATAATAAATTAATTTTAATTTCTATTTATTATAGTTTTAAAGATTCATTTTAATTATTTATTGGTTTATTTTTATAGAAATATATCATATAAAATAAATTATGAGTGCCACAAATATAATTTAAATAATATATTTTTAATCAAAAAAAATATATATGCATATAAAAGAAGTAAAAATTTAAAAATTAAATTTTTACGTCCAATAATATATTTTACTTTAATTTTGAATCAATTTGGGTTTTGTAAATATTTTTTAATTATTAACTATCTTATTATTAGTAGTTTAATAATTTAATTTTTGATCAATATTATAATATCTATCAATAAAATTATTTATATTGAATTTATATCATATATAATTACTAATATTATTATAACTAAATATTGTAGTCACATTTCAAAAAATTTTAAATATAATTATATTTTCAAAGGTTATAACCTATGAAAATGAGAAAAAATTGCAAATTTTTTTTTGTTATTTTATAGATTAAATAAAACCAATAAACCACTAAATGCTTAAAAACGTAAATCGCTAAACTCCTAAAAGACAAAACCTCTAAATACTTAAACCATTAAACTAGTATATTTTAATAATAAATCAAAAATATCATTTTAATTTTTATTCAGTATAATTTTAAAATTTTTATTTTAATTAATTTTTAGTTTATTTTTATAGAAATATTAAATACAAAATAAATTATTAGTAAGATAGATCTAATTTAAATTAGACCGGTGTTCCCTAAATAATAAATAAAAATCTCATTTTTTTAATTATAATTTTAAATATTCATTTTAATTATTTATTTGTTTATTTTTATATAAATATTAATTACAACATAAATTATTAGTTAGACAAATATAATTTATATAAATTATTTTTATCAAAAAATTATAGATAAACTTTTTAAAGAAAAAAAAAATTCAAAACAAAAAATTATTGTATAGTAATATATTTTGCTTTGCTTCTGAATCATTTAGGTTTTGTAAATATCTTTTAATTGATATCTATTTTATTAATAATAGATTATTAAGTTATTTTTTCATCATTATTAGAATATTTATCAATAAAAATGTTTATATTGAATTTATATGATATATAAATATAATGATTATTATAATTAAATATTGTATTCACTTTTAAAAAAAATTTTAAAATATTATATTTTCAAAGTTATATCCTTTGAAAATGTGAAAAAATAAAAAAAAATATTTTTTTTTGTTAATCTATTGTTTAAATAAAAACTATACACCACTAAATGCCTAAGCATTTAAATCATTAAACTACAAAATCTCGATACCCCTATATAGATAATCCTTTAAATCGGTATACCCTAAATAATAAATAATAAATTTTATTTTTATCTGTTTTCATTATAATTTTAAAAGTTCATTTTGATTATTTAGTTTTTTATTTTTATATATGTATTAATTATAAAATAAATTACAAGTTAAAAATATAATTTTAAAAATTATTTTCCATCAAAAAATTGATATGCTTATAAAAAAAATAAAAATTTAAAAACAAATAATTATTATTTAGAAATATATTTTGCTTTGATTTTGAATCATTTTAGGTTTTGATATTATATTTTAAATAATATCAATCTTATTCATTATAGATTTTTAATTTATTTTTTGATAATTATTAGAATATCTATCAATAAATTGTTTATATTGAATTTATATGATATATAATTATTATGATTATTATAAATAAATATTGTATTCACTTTTGAAAAATATTTAAAAATTATTATATTTTCAAAGGTTATAATCTTAAAAAATGAGAAAAAATAATAAAAATAAATTTTTAGTTATTTTATTTTTTAAATAAAACCTATCGACCATTAAATTCTTACTTACTTAAATTAATAAACTCATAAACCCCGAAATCCTAAATACATAAACAACTTAACATCTATATACTACTTAATAAATAATAAATCTCATTTTTATTTCTATTTATTATAATTTTAAATATTCATTTTAATTATTTATAGTTTAATTATTTAGAAAAATTAATTAAAAAATAAATTTCGTGTGAGACAAATATTATTTAAATAATTTATTTTTAATCAAAGAATATATAAGCTTATAAAAAAAGGACAAATTTAATAAATAAATATTATTATTTAGTAATATATTTTGACTTGATTTTGCATCATTTTGTGTTATGTAAATATATTTTAATTAAAATTTATATTATTGATAATAGTTTATTAATTTAATTTTTGATCATTATTATAATATCTATCATAAAAATTCTTTATATTGAATTTATATGATATATAATTAGTAAGATTAATTTAATTATACATAGTATTCACATTTCAAAAAAATTTAAAAATTATTTTATTTTTAAAGGATATAACCTTTGAAAATCAGAAAAAATCTAAAAAAAAAATTTTAATTTTTATTATTTAAATAAAACATATAAACCACTAAATACCTAAAAACATAAATTGATAAACTCCTAAACGATAAAACTCCTAAATAATCAAACAATTAAACTGGTATACCACATATAATAAATCATAAATCTCATTTTAATTTGTATTCATTATAATTTTAAATATTCATTATAATTATTTATTAGTTTATTTTTTATAAAAATATTAATTACAAAATAAATAATGAGTCAGACAACTATAATTTTAATAATTTATTTTTTATTTAAAAAAAATATAAGCATATAAAAGAAGTAAAAATTTAAAAACAAAAAATTATTATTTAGTAATATATTTTACTTTGATTTTGAATCATTATATATAGGTTTGCAATTATATTTTTATTGCTATCTATCTTATTAAGAATAGTTTATTAATTTATTATTTGATCATTTTTATAATATCGAACAATAAAATTACTTATATTCAATTAAAATGTCTTATAATTATTAAGATTATTATAACTAAATATTATATTTACATTTGAAAAAAATTTAAAAATTTTTATATTTTCAAAGGTTATAACATTCAAAAATGATAAAAATCACAAAAATAATTTTTTTAGTATTTTATTATTTAAATAAAACTTATAAACCACTAAATGCCTAAACATTTAAATCTCTAGACTCCAAAACCACAAAACCCCATAAATACTTAAACCATTAAACCTATATAACCTAAATAATAAATAATAAGTCTCATTTTTATTTGTATTCATTATAATTTTAAATATTCATTTTAATTATTTTTTACTTTATTTTTATAGAAATATTAATTACAAAATAAATAATGAGTGAGACATATAATTTAAATATATTATTTTTTATGAAAAAAAATAAGCTTATAAAAATAAATAAAATTTCAAAAATTTAAAATTTTATTATGTAATATAATTTAAAAATGAATTTGAATTATTTTCTGTTTTGCAAATATATTTTAATTAATATCTATCTTATTAATAATAGTTTATTAATTTATTTTTTGATCATTATAATAATATATATTAATAAAATTTTTTATATTAAATTTACATCAAATATAATTATTATGATTATTATAATTAAGTATTGCATTCATATTTTAGAAAGATTAAAAAAATTATTATATTTTCAAAGGTAATAACCTTTGAAAATCACGAAAATTCATAAAAATAAATTTTTTGTTATTTCATTGATTAAATAAAACCTATAAACACCTAAATGTGCAAACATATAAATAAATAGACTCCTTAACCCCAAAACCACAAAAAACATATACCATTAAATAGGTATACCCTAAATAATAAATAATAAATCTCTTTTTATTAGTATTCATTATAATTTTAAATATTCATTTTAATTATTTATCAATTTATTTTTATAGAAATATTTATTACAAAATAAATTATTAGTGAGCAGATATAATTTAAATAATATATTTTTCAACAAAAAAATATATATGCTTATAAGATGAGGCAAAATTTTTAAAATAAAAAATTATTATTTAGTAATATATCTTATTTTTAATTTGAATCATTTTACATTCTACAATTATATTTAAATTTATATCATTCTTATTAATACTAGTTTATTAATTTATTTATTGATCATTATTATAATATTTATTAATTAATTAATTTATATTTAGTTTAGATTAGATATGATTATTAAGATTATTATAACTAAATATTATATTCACAATTAAAAAAATTTAAAATTATTATATTTCAAAGGTTACAACCTTCAAAAATTTTAAAAATTCAAATAATTAAATTTTTTGTTTTTTAATTCTTTAGATAATAACTATAAATCAATAACGGTCTAAACACTTAAATCACTAATGTCCTAAACCCAAAAACACCTAAATACTTAAACCATTAAACCCGTATATCCTGAATAATAAATAATAAATATTAAATCTCAATTTTATTTGTACTCATTATAATTTTAAATAATTATTTTAATTATATATTTGTTTATTATTATAGAATTATAAATTACAAAATAAATTATGAGTAAGACAAATTAATTTAAATAATTTATTTATAATAACAAAAATATAAAGTTATAAAAAAAGCAAAACATTAAAAAAATTATTTTTAAGTAATATATTTTACTTTGATTTTGAATAAATTTAGATTTTGCAAATATATTTTAAATAATATCTATCTTATTAATAATAGTTTATTAAATTATTTTTGATCATTATTATAATATCTAGCAATGTAATTATTTATATTGAATTTAAATGACATTTAATTATTAAGATTATTATAACTAATATTATATTTATATTTGAAAAAAATTTAAAAATTATTATATTTTCAAAGGTTATAACCTTCAAAAATTAAAAAAATAATAAAAATAATTTTTTGTTATATCATTGTTTAAATAAAATTTATAAACCACTAAATGCCTAAACACGTAAACCTCTAAACTCCTAACACAAAAGCCCCAAAATACTTAAACCTTTAAACTCGTAAACCTTAATTATATTTTAAATAATTTATTAAAATATTAATTACAAAATAAATTATGAGTGATACAAATATAATTTAAATAATTTATTTTTCATCAAAAAAATATAAGATTATAAAAAAAACAAAAACTAAAAAAAATTTATTATTTAGTAATAAATTTACTTGGATTTTGAATATTTTTATGGTTTGCAATTATATTTTAATCTATATCTATCATATTAATAATAACATATTAATTTATTTTTTGATAATTGATATCATATCTATCTATAAAATTGTTTATATTTAGTTTATATTTTATATAATTATAATGATTATTATTACTAAATATTGTATTCACATGTTTAAAAAATTTTAAAATTATTATATTTTCAAAGGTTATAACCTTTGAAAATGTGATAAAATATAAAAAATAATTTTTTTATTATTTCATTGTTTAAATAAAACCTATAAACCACTAAATGCCTAAAAACATAAATTGCTAAAGTCATAAATGAAAAAACCTTTAAATACTTAAAATATTAAACAGGTATACATTAATAATAATTCATAAATCTCATTTTAATTTTTATTTAGTATAATTTTAAATTTTTATTTTACTTATTTATCAGTTTATTTTTATAGAAATATTAATTACAAAATAAATTATTAGTGAGACAGATCTAATTTAAATTAGACTGGTATACCCAAAATAATAAATAATAAATTTCAATATTAAATTTTTCATTATAATTTTAAATATTCATTTAATTATTTATTTGTTTATTTTTATATAAATATTAATTAAAAAATAAATTATTAGTTAGATAAATATAATTTATCTAAATTAATTTTCATCAAAAAAATATGGATAAACTCTTTAAAATAAAAAAAATTTAAAAACCACAAATTATTTTATAGTAATATATTTTTATTTCTTTTGAACCACCTCAGGTTTTTTTTATTATATTTTAATTGATATCTATCATATTAATAATAGATTATTAATTTAATTTTTGATCATTTTTTGAATATTTATCGATAATATTGTTTATATTGAATTTATATGATATATAAATATGATGATTATTATAACTAAATATTGAATTCACATTTGATAAAAATATAAAAATTATTATATTTTCAAATGTTATAACCTTTGAAAATATGAAAAAATAATAAAAATAAATATTATGTTATTTTAATTTTTAAATAAAGACCTTTTAACCACTAAATGTATACATAGTAAAATCAGTAATCTCCTAAGGCCCGTAATACCTAAATACATAAACCATTAAACTGCTATATACTACTTAATAATTAAGAAATCTAATTTTTATTTCAATTTTTTATTATTTTAAATATTCATTTTAATTATTTATATGTTTATTTTATAGAAATATTTATTACAAAATAAATTATGAGTGCGACAAATATAATTTAAATAATTTATTTTTAATCAAAAAATATATATACGCTTATAAAAGAAGTAAAATTCTCAAAATTAAAAATTATTATCCAGTAATATATTTTACTTTAATTTTGAATCAATTTGGGTTTTATAAATATTTTTTAATTAATATCTATCTTATTATTAATAGTTTATTAATTTAATTTTTGATCATTATTATATTATCTATTAATAAAATTGTTTATATTGAATTTATATGATATATAATTATTAATATTATTATAACTAAATATTATATTCACATTTCAAAAAATTGTAAATATTATTATATTTTCAAAGGTTATAATAACCTATGAAAATGATAACAAATTAAAGAAAGTTTTTTTGTTTTTTTATTTTTTAAATAAAACCTATAAAACACTAAAAGCCTAAAAACATAAATAGCTAAACTCCTAAACGACAAAACCTCTAAATACTTATTCCATTAAACTAGTATAGATTAATAATAAATCATAAATCTCATTTTAATTTTTATTCAGTATAATTTTAACTTTTTATTTTAATTATTTATCAGTTTAATTTTATAGAAATATTAATTACAAAATAAATTATTAGTGAGACAAATCTATTTTAAATAATTTATTTTTTATCACAAAAATAAATTAAAAAGCGGCAAAATTTTAAAAACAAAAATTTATTATTTTGTAATATATTTTATTTTTATTTTGAATCATTTTAGTTTTTGCAATTTTATTTTAATTTATATCATTCTTATTAATAATAGTTTATTAATTTTTTATTGATCAAATGTATAATATCTATTAATAAAATTATTTATATTGAGTTTAGATTATATATAATTATTAAGAATATTATAACTAAATATTATATTAATATTTAAAAAAAATTAAAAATTATTATATTTTCAAAGGTTATAACCTTCAAAATTTAAAAAAAATAAAAAAATTTAATTTTTTATTTTTTTATTATTTAAATAAAAACTATAAATTACTAAAGTTTTAAACACTTAAATCACTAAACCCCAAATCGCCTAAATACTTAAACCATTAAACTAGTATATCCTATATAATAAATAATAAATCTCAATTTTATTTGTATTCATTATATTTTTAAATATTCATTTTAATTATTTATTAGTTTATTTTTATAGAATTATAAATTAAAAATAAATTATGTGTAAGATAAATATAATTTAAATAATTTACTTTTAATAACAAAAAAATATAAACTTATAAAAAGAAGCAAAACATCAAAAAAATTATTATTTAGTATTATATTTTACTTTGATTTTGAATAAATTTAGGTTTTGCAAATATATTTTAAAAAATATCTATCTTATTTATAAAATTTTATTAATTTATTTTTTGATCATTAATAGAATATCTATCAATATTTTTTGAATTAACATGATATATTTTTTTTTGCAAATATATTTATTGATCATTAATAATTCAATATAATTGTTTATTTTGAATTAACATGATATATAATTTTTAAGATTATCATAACTAAATATAGTATTCACATATATTAAAAATTAAAAAATTGTTATATTTTCAAAGGTTATAACCTTCAAAAATGAGAAAAAATAAAAAAAAATAAATTTTTTTATATCATTGTTTAAATAAAACTTATAAACCATTAAATGCCTAAACACATAAATCTCTAAACTCCTAAACCCCGAACCACTTAAATACCTAAATCTTTAAACTCGTAAACCTTAAATATAATTTAAATAATTTATATAAATATTAATTTCAAAATAAATTATGAGTGACAAATATAATTTAAATAATATATTTTTCAACAAAGAAATATATAAGCTTATAAAATGATGCAAAAACTAAAAAAATTATTATTAGTAATAAATTTTACTTTTATTTTGAATCATTTTAGGTTTTTTAATTATATTTTAATTTATATCTATCATATTAATAATAGTTTATTAATTTATTTTTTGATAATTGACATAATATTATCAATAAAATTGTTTTTATTTAGTTTATATTATATATAGTGATACTTATTATTATTACTAAATATTGTATTCACATTTATAAAAAATTTAAAAATTATTATATTTTCAAATGTTATAACATTTGAAAATTTGAAAAAATATCAAAAATAAATTTTTTGTTATTTCATTGTTTAAATAAAAGCTATAAACCAGTAAATTTTTAAATACTTAAATCAATAACTTCTAAATCTCGAAAACCCTAAATAGATAAATTTTTTTATACATGAATATACTAAATAATAAATAATAAATAATAAATCTCATTGTTATTTTTTCATTATAATTTTAAATATTCATTTTAATTATTTATTTGTTTATTTTTATATAAATATAAATTACAATATAAAAATAAGTTAAACAAATATAATTTATATAAATTATTTTTCAACAAAAAAATATAGATGAACTTATAAAAAAGAAAAAAATTAAAAACAAAAAATTATTATATAGTAATATATTTTGCTTTGTTTATGAATCAATTTAGGTTTTGTAATTATATTTTAATTGATATTTAACTAATTAATAATAAATTATTAATTTATTTTTTGATCATTATTAGAATATTTATCAATAAAAATATTTATATTTAATTTATATTATATATAAATTTAATAATTATTATAACTAAATATTGTATTCACTTTTGAAAAAAAATTTAAAATTATTATATTTTCAAAGTTTAAACCTTTGAACATGTGAAAAAACAAAAAAAACTATTTTTTTTATTATTTCATTGTTTAAATAAAATCTATAAATCATTTTGTTTATATATACATTTTATTTAGTTTTTTATTTATAAACTAAAAATTATTATAATTTAAAAAATTCATTTTGTTTATTTAGTTTTTTATTTATATATGCATATTAATTATAAAATAAATTAAGTTAAAAATATAATTTATAAAAATTAATTTCCATCAAAAAATAGATAAGCTTATAAAAAGAATAAAAATTTAAAAACAAATAATTATTATTAAGTAATATATTTTGCTTTGTTTTTGAATCATTTTACATTTTGATATTATATTTTAAGTAATATCAATCTTAATTATAATAGATTTTTAATTTATTTTTTGATAATTATTAGAATATCTATCAATAAAATTGTTTATATTGAATTTATATGATATATAATTAATATGATTATTATAAATAAATATTTATTCCCTTTTGAAAAAATTTTAAAAATTATTATATTTTCAAAGGTTATAAACTTTGAAAATATCAAAAAATAATAAAAATAATTTTTTTTTATTTTTTTTCTTAAATAAAAACTATAAACCACTAAATGCATACATAGTTAAATCACTAAACTACTAAACCACGTAATGTCTAAATACATAAACCATTAAATTGTTATATACTACTTAATAATTAATAAATCTAATTTTTATTTCTATTTATTATAATTTTAAATATTAATTTTAATTATTTATTAATTTATTTTTATTGAATATTTATTACAAAATAAAGTGAGAGTGCGACAAATATAATTTAATTAATTTATTTTAAATAAAAAAAATATACGCTTATAAAAGAAGTACAAATTTAAAAATTAAAAATTATTATCCATTATTATATTTTAATTTAATTTTGAATCAATTTGGGTTTTGTAAATATTTTTTAATTAATATCTATCTTTTTATTAATAGTTTATTAATTTAATTTTTGATCATTATTATATTATCTATCAATATAATTGTTTATGTTGAATTTATATGATATATAATTATTAATATAATTATAACTAAATATTATATTCACATTTCAAAAAATTGTAAATATTATTATATTTTCCAAGCCTAAAAACATAAATTGCTAAACTCCTAAACGACAAACCCTCTAAATACTTATTCCATTAAACTGGTATAGATTAATAATAAATCATAAATCTCATTTTAATTTTTATTTAGTATAATTTTCAATTTTTATTTTAATTATTTATCAGTTTATTTTTATAGAAATATTAATTACAAAATAAATTATTAGTGGGACAGATCTAATTTAAATTAAAATAGTATACCTAAATAATAAATAATAAATCTCATTTTTTTTCATTATAATTTTAATTATTCATTTTAATTATTTATTTGTATATTTATATATAAATATTAATTACAAAATAAATCGAGCTAGACAAAAATAATTTATATAAATTATTTTTCATTAAAAAAATTATAGATAAACTTTTTAAAAGAAACAAAATTTTCAAAACTAAAAATTATTATATATTAATATATTTTTCTTTGCTTCTGAATCATTTTTGGTGTTGTAATTATATTTTAATTGATATCTATCTTATTAATAATAGATTATTAATTTATTTTTTTATCATTATTAGAATATTTATCAATAAAATTATTTATATTGAATTTACATGATATATAATTATTAAGATTATTATAACTTAATATTATATTTACATTTGAAAATAATTTAAAAATTATTATATTTTTAAAGGTTATCATCTTTGAAAATGAGATAAAATCACAAAAATAAATTTTTTGTTATTTTATTGTTGATATAAATCCTATAAACTACTAAATTCCTAAATTCTTAAATCATTAAACTCCAAAACCCCAAAACCCCAAAACCCTTAAATACTTAAACATTTAAACCATCTTTAAAGGTTTAAGTATATATATATTTTATATAATTATCTATCAATAAATAATAGTTTATTAATTTATTTTTTGATCATTATTATATTTATATTTATATTAAGTTTATTAATATCTATCAATAAAATTGTTTATTTTTACTTTACATGATATATAATTATTAAGTTTATTATAACTAAATATTGTATCCACATTTGAAAAAAATTTAACAATTATTATATTTATAAAGGTTATAACCTTCAAAATTGATAAAAAATTTCAAAAATATTTTTTTTGTTATTTCATTATTTAAATAAAACATATAAACTACTAAATGCCTAAACACTTATATCACTAAACTCATAAACTCCTACATACTTAAACCATTAAACCGGTATACCCTGAATAATTAATCATAAATCTCATTTTTATTTGTATTCATTATAATTTCAATATTCATTTTAATTATTTATTAGTTTATTTTTATAGAAATATTAATTGCAAAATAAAATTATTAATGAGCAAATATAATTTAAATAATTTATCTTTATCAAAAAAATTTATAAGCTTATAAAAAGAATCAAAAATTTAAAAATAAAAAATTATTATTTAGTAATATATTTTACTTTGATTTTGAATCGTTTTAGGTTCTGCAAATATATTTTAATTAATATCTATCTTATTAATAATAGTTTATTAATCTATTTTATGATCAGTATTATAATATCGATCAATAAAATTATTTATATTGAATTTACATGATATTTATTTTTTATGATTATTATAATTAAATATTGTATTAACATTTGAAAAAAAATTAAAAATTATCATATTTTCAATGGTTAACCTTGAAAATGAGAAAAAATCATAAAAATAATTTTTTTGTTATTTAATTATTTAACTAAAACCTATAAACCACAAAATACCTAAATACTTAAATTACTAAACTCCTAAACCCTGATACTGCTGCACCACAAACACATAGCGAAGGACCACAGTACACACGTGCACATATTCTTGTCCATTTTGGTGTAGCATTTAGAGGGGCCAACAAGTCCTGGAAGTAGCCAGAAGTATGGGGCACCAGCTTGTAGAGGGCCCCACTAGCAAGCCGCGATGATAACATTCAGATAATTGACGAGACCTAGCAAAGTGGTCGGGAGTAAACCCAGGAGTAGCTAGGAGTGGGTCCAACTACCCCTATCTGGCAGCATAGAGGGCCACCCAACCATCACCTAAGAAGAGTAGTGGGTAATTAATGATTAATTGGAGAGCCGACAATATCCGAAGCATCACCAAGCAGGGCGAGTAAGCAATGGAGTCCAGACCAGCCACACGGGAGAGAAAGATTCAAACTTGTAGTTTATGTTTGTAGTCTTATTTGTATTTTGGACTTTGTATTCACCATGTACTTGTAGAGAAGGATCATGACATTCTCACACACACAATCTTGTTTTTTCTCTATTTAGCATGCAATGAGGGCAACTGGACCCATGAGTATCTCTAAGTGAGGCCCACTAATGCATTTTATAAATACACTATTAGGCGATGCTACATTCCCCGGAGCAGAAGACCCATCTTTATAGTATTTTGTAATTTTACTTGTATTCTAGCTTAGTTGTACGCGTAGATAATTAGACTATGAGAAGGACCTCATCACACATTCACACCGATGCATGCATATTTATTGATATTTTTTCGGTGCAACATACAGCCACTTCTTGGAGCTCGAGGAGTAAGCATTCTAACCCAAGAGATACTCTTTTGAGGATCATTGGAGCAAAAGAATGTAGATTTCAGCGGTGATAATGAATTGACAAAGTGCAGTAGATATGGACTTGTGGATTTATGGGTATTGAGTTTTACATGTATACCATTGCATAGCAACGACATAGGCAAATGTTTGATGCTACATGTCACACACATGCACAATCTTATATTTGCATAGTTTTAATATGGTGCATCATTCAGGTTCCTCCATTAGGCTTGAAAAATCCGAATGTAAAGGATGCAGTGTGCATAATGACTTAATGCCAACTATGAAGTCCGGGAATGCCAGGTGATTTTAGATGTATTCGTACGCTTGGAATTATTAGGCATTTTGTTTTTAATGTATTTTATGCATAAAATCATTAAGGTGCATAGAATTTGGTAGGTTGGCATAAATTAGTCAGCTTTTTAGTCTCTTGTAAGTTGTGTGCCTAAATGATAAATAAAATGTGCATTTTCCAAAAAAAAAAACATAAACCCTAAACTTAAAATCCTAAACATAAAAACATAAACTATAACCCTAATCAATAAACCCTAAATCCCAAATCTCATGTTTTGTACTTTTATAATCAAATGACTAAGTGTTAAATTTAAATAGAAATTCATAACTTTTAGGAATGTCACAGATTTATCTTTTTGTATATTTAACACAACGTCATGACTCAAGGGGTGAGTTATGGATTCATTCTCTTTCTTGCTTTAGATTATTGTTGAATTTGCAATGGTCATGATTGTATATTTTATCTATAGAACACAAAATTATATCGATGAGAATATGTCAAAACTCGTGTCTCTCTGTTGAACATATTTTTATGGCACTAAGAATGATCATGAATACATATTTAATCACTATAATACTGGGTCACATAATTGGATATGACCATAGCTTGTGCATTTTATCTTTATATTGCAAAGTCATTGCACTATGTATGATGGTAACTTTGGACATTCCTCAAGATCAAAAGTCATGACCCTAGAAATAGTTAAAGCTCGAGTACTTATCTTTATAACTTTATATAGCTAAAATTCTTGGGATTGGAAATATCACTATAGCATTTTCCTTTGATTTGTGACCTAAAGTGTCAATATGCAAGACTAATATTTAGAGCAATGATTAAAACCTTTTATACATTTGAATATGATTCATTTACACCTTTTTGGGTATTTTCAGCTTTTATACATAACTCATTTAATATAAAAAGAAAGAAATGATACTTTTCATATCCATGAGGATATAAAAAAAGGGCTTAGACATGCCAATAAAATAAATTTTTTGATTCTTGATTGAAAGAGTGCCCAAACTTCTTGCCCTGCTCAAACCGCCCTGGGCTAGTTGGTTCTAATAGGCTACAAGATGGTTATTTGTTTAGAGGTGAACTATGTTTTAAAAAAATTTCTTTGAGTGTGTGCATGAGAGATATTTTAGAAGAAATTACAATAATCAATATAAATAGCATCCTCAACAACTAGCTATTTTAACACATAGGGGTACAACTTTGGTTTAGTCTGTTAGCGTACATGAGTCAAATTACCTTTGATAGCCCAGTGATTCAAAATCAAATATGATGAGACACAATAGAGATAAATTAAAACCTACTATTATTTTGGTTAGACCTTTAGCAATCATTCTAGAGTTGAGAGAGGAACAAAATAAATTATTTTAATTATTCAGTATAATTTTAATTCTTATTTTAATAATTTATAAGTTTATTTTTATAGAAATATTAATTACAAAATAAATTATTAGTGAGACAGCTCTAATTTAAATTAAACCGGTATATCCCAAATAATAAAGAATAAATCTCATTTTTTTTTCATTTTAATTTTAAATATTCAAATTTACTATTTTATTTATTTATTTTTATATAATTATTAATTACAAAATAAATTATGAGTTAGACAAATATAATTTATAAAATTATTTTTAATCAAAATAATATAGATAAACTTTTTAAAAGAAAAAAAAATTTCAAAACAAAAAATTATTATATAGTAATATATTTTACTTTGCTTCTGAATCATTTTAGGTTTTCTAATTATATTATAATTGATATCTATCTTATTAATAATAGATTATTAATTTATTTTTTGATCATTATTAGAATATTTATCAATAAGATAGTTTATATTGAATTTATATGAATTATAAATATAATGATTATTATAACTAAATATTGAATTCACTTTTGAAAAAAATTTAAAAATTATTATATTTTCTAAGGTTATAACCTTTGAAAATATCAAAAAATAATAAAAATAAATATTTTGTTTTTTTATTTTAAAAAAAAAACCTATAAACTACTAAATGAATACACAGTTAAATAAGTAAACTCCTAGACCCCGTAATGCCTAAATACAGTAACCATTAAACCGAAATATAATAAATAATAAATAATAAATCTAATTTTTATTTATTATAATTTTAAATATTCATTTTAATTATTTATTAGTTTATTTTTATAAAAATATTTATGACAAAATAAATTATGAGTGCGACACATATAATTTAAATAATTTATTTTTAAACAAAAAATATATTTATGCTTATAAAAGAAGTAAAAATTTAAAATTAAAAATTATTATCCAGTAAATTATTTTACTTTAATTTTGAATCAATTTGGGTTTTGTAAATATTTTTTAATTAATATCTATCTCTTTATTAATAGTTTATTAATTTAATTTTTGATCATTATTATAATATCTATCAATAAAATTGTTTATATAGAATTTATATGAGATATAATTATTAATATTTTTATAAAGAAAATAATATATTTACATTTACAAAAATTTTAAAATATTATTATATTTTCAAAGGTTATAACCTAAGAAAATGAAAAAAAATTATAAATTTTTTTTATTATTTTATTGATTAAATAAAACCTATAAACCACTAAATGACTTGAAACATAAATCGCTAAATTTTTAAATGACAAAATATCTAAATACTCAAACCAATAAACTGGTATACATTAATAATAAATCATAAATCTCATTTTAATTTTTATTCAGTATAATTTAAAATTTTTATTATAATTATTTATCAGTTTATTTTAATAGAAATATTAATTACAAAATAAATTATTAGTGAGACAGATATAATTAAAATTAAACTGATATACTCGTAATAATAATTAATAAATCTAATTTTTTTTCATTATAATTTTAAATATTCCTTTTTAATTATCTATTTGTTTATTTTTATTTAAATATTAATTACAATATAAATTATGAGTTAGTAAAATATAATTTATATAAATTATTTTTAATCAAAAAATATAGATAAACTTTTTAAAATAAAAAAAAATTCAAAAAAAAAATTATTATATCGTAATATATTTTGCTTTGCTTTTGAATTATTTTAGGTTTTGTAATTATATTTTAATTGATATCTATCTTATTCATAATAGCTTATTTATTTATTTTTTGATCATTATTAGAATATTTATCAATAAAATTAGTTATATTGAATTTATATGATATATACATATAATGATTATTATTACTAAATATTGTATTCACTTTTGAAAAAAATTTAAAAATTATTATATTTTCAAACGTTATAACCTTGAAAAATGAGAAAAAATAATAAAAATAAATTTTTTGTTTTTTTATTTTTTAAATAAAACCAATAGATCATTAAATGCTTACTGACTTAAATTAGTAAGCTCATAAATCCTAAATCCCTAAATACATAAACCTTTTAACAGCTATATACTACTTAATAAAAATAAATCTCATTTTTATTTCTATTTATTATAATTTTAAATATTAATTTTAATTATTTAGAGTTTAATTTTTTAGAAAAATTAATTACAAAATAAATTTCGAGTGAGACAAATATTCTTTAAATAAATTATTTTAATAAAAAAATATAATCTTATAAAAAGAAGTAAAATTTTAAAAAATAAATATTATTATTTAGTAATATATATTTATTTGATTTTGAATCATTTTGTGTTATGTAAATATATTTTAATTAATATTTATATTATTAATAATAGTTTATTAATTTAATTTTTGATCATTATTATAATATCTATCATTAAAATTATTTATATTGAATTTATATGATATATAATTAGAAAGATTAATATAATTATACATTGTATTCACATTTCAAAAAATTTTAAAAATTATTTTATTTTCAAAGTTATAACTTTGAAAATCAGAAAAAAATCAAAAAAAGAATTTTAAATTTTCATTATATAAAAAAAACCTATAAACCACTAAATGCCTAAAAAGATTAATTGCTAAACTCCTCAACGACAAAAATCCTAAATAATCAAACCATTATACCTGTATACCATATATAATAAATCATAAATCTCATTTTAATCTATATTCATTATAATTTTAAATATTCATTTTAATTATTTATTAGTTTATTTTTTATAGAAATATCAATCACAAAATAAATAATGAGTGAGACAAATATAATTTAATAATTTATTTTTAATCATAATAAAAATAAGCTTATATAAAGAAGTAAAAATTTAAAAACAAAAAATTATTATTTATTAATATATTTTACTTTGATTTTGAATCATTATTTATTGGTTTTGCAATTATATTTTAATTGTGATCAATCTTATTAATAATAGTTTATTAATTTATTATTTGATCATTTTTATAATATCGAACAATAAAATTATTTATATTCAATTAAAATGTCTTATAATTATTAAGTTATTATAACTAAATATTATATTTACATTTGAAAAAATTTAAAAATTATTATATTTTCAACGGGTATAACCTTCAAAAATTATAAAAAATCACAAAAATAATTTTTTATTATTTTATTATTTAAATAAAAATTCTAAACTACTAAATGCCTAAACATTTAAATCTCTAGACTCCTAAACCCCAAAACCCCCTAAATACTTAAACCATTAAACCTTTATAACCTAAATAATAAATAATAAATCACATTTTTATTTGTATTCATTATAATTTTAAATATTCATTTTAATTATTTTTTTAGTTTATTTTTATAGAAATATTAATTACAAAATAAATAATGAGTGAGACAGATATAATTTAAATAAATTATTTTTTATGAAAAAAATAAGCTTATAAAAAAAACAAAATTTCAAAAATTTAAAATTTTTTTAGTAATATAATTTACTTTGATTTTGAATTATTTTGGGTTCTGCAAATATAATTTAATTAATTTCTATCTTATTAATAATAGTTTATTAATTTATTTTTTGATCATTTTTATAATATATATTAATACATTTTTTTATATTGAATCTAAAACAAATATATTTATTAAGATTATTATAACTAAGTATTGTATTCATATTTTAGAACTATTAAAAAATTATTATATTTTTAAAGATTATAACCTTTGAGAATCATGAAAATTAATAAAAATAAATTTTTTGTTATTTCATTGATTAAATAAAACCTATAAACATGACAATGTGCAAACATATAAATCAATAAACTCTTTAACCCGAAAACCACAAAAAACTTAAATAATTAAATAGTTATACCCTAAATAATAAATAATAAATCTCATTTTTATTATTATTCATTATAATTTTAAATATACATTTTAATTATTTATTAGTTTAATTTTATAGAAATATAAATTAAAAAATTAATTATTAGTGATATAAATATAATTTAAATAATTTATTTTTCATCAAAAAATATATAGGCTTATAAATGGATACAAAATTTAGAAATTTAAATTTAATATATAGTAATATATTTCACTTTGATTTTGAGTCATTTTAGGTTTGCAAATATATTTTAAAAATAGGTTATTACTTTTTTATGATCATTATTATAATAAATATCAATAAAATAGAATATATTGAATTTATATGATATATAATTATTATGATTTTTAAAACTTCATATTGTATTCACTTTTCAAAAAAAATTTAAAAATTATTATATTTTCAAAGGTTATAAGCTTCAAAAATGATAAAAAATAACAAAAATAAATTATTGTTATTTTATTTTTTATATAAAACCTATAAACCACTAAATGACTAAATACTAAAATGACTAAACTCCTAAACCCGAAACCCACAAATACCTAAAACATTAAATTAGTATAGTCTAAATAATAAATCATAAATCTCACGTTTATTAGTATTCATTATAATTTTGAATATTCATTTTAATTATTTATCAGTTTATTTTTATAGAAATATTAATTACAAAATAAATTATTAGTGCGAAATATATAATTTAAATAATTTATTTTTAATCAAAAAAAAGCTCATAAAAAGAGGCAAAATTTTAAAAATAAAAAATAATTATTTAATAATCTATCTTATTTTGATTTTGAATCATTTTAGATTTTACAATTATATTTTAATTTATATCATTCTTATAAATACAAGTTTATTAATTTATTTATTGAACATTATTATAATATCTATCAATAAAATTATTTATATTGAGTTTACATTATATATAATTATTAAGATTATTATAACTAAATATTATATTCACATTTAAAAAATATTAAAAATTATTATATTTTCAAAGGTTACAACCTTCAAAAATTAAAAAAAATCAAAAAATTAAATTATTTGTTTTTTCATTCTTTAAAAAAAACTATAAATCACTAAAGGTCTAAACAATTAAATCACTAAACTCCTAAACCACAAAACACCTAAATACTTAAACCATTAAACCGGTACATCCTGAATAATAAATAATAAATCTCACTTTTATTTGAATTCATTATAATTTTAAATATTCATTTTAATTATTTTTGAATTTATTTTTATAGAATTATAAATTAAAAATATATTATGAGAAAGAAAAATATAATTTAAATAATATAATTTTAAGAACAATAAATATATACTTATAAAAAGAAGCAAAACATCAAAAACATTATTATTTAATTATATATTTTACTTTGATTTTGAATAAATTTAGGTTTTGTAAATATATTTTAAATAATATCTATCATATTGATAATAGTTTATTAATTTATTTTTTGATCATTAATATAATATCTATCAATATAATTGTTTAAATTAAATTTATATGATATATAATTATTAATATTAACAAAACTAAATATAGTATTCACATTTAAAAAAAATTTAAAAATTATTATATTTTCAAAGGTTATAACCTTAAAAAATGATAAAAAATAACAAAAAATAAATTTTTTGTTATATCATTGTTTAAATAAAACATATAAACCATTAAATACCTAAACACATAAATCTCTAAACTCCTAAACCCAAAGACCTTAAATACTTAAACCTTTAAACTCGTAACCCTTAAATATAATTTTAATAATTTATTTAAATATTAATTACAAAATAAATTATGAGTGATACAAATATAATTTAAATAATTTATTTTTTATCAAAAAAATATATAATCTTATAAAATGAAACAAAAACATAAAAACAAAAATTATTATTTAGTAATAAATTTACATTTATTTTTAATCATTTTAGTTTTTGTAATTAAATTTTAATTTATATCTATCATATTAATAATAGTTTATTAATTTATTTTTAAAAAATTGCGATAATATCTATCAATAAAATTGTTTATATTTAGTTTATATTATATATTATTATAATAATTATTATTACTAAATATTGTATTCACATTTTTAAAAAATTTTAAAATTATTATATTTTCAAAGGTTATAATCTTTGAAAATTTGAAAAAATATCAAAAATAATTTATTTTTTTATTTCATTATTTAAATAATACCTATAAATTACTAAATGCCTAAATACTTAAATGAATAACTTTTAAATCTCGAAAACCCTAAATACATAATTTTTTTAATTAGATTTATCCTAAATAATAAACAATAAATCTCATTTTAATTTTTTTCATTATAATTTTAATTTTTTATTTTAATTATTTGTTTGTTTATTTTCATATAAATATTATTTATAACATAAATTATGAGTTAGGCAATTATAATTTATAAATTATTTTTCATCAAAAAAAAATATAGATAAACTTATTAAAAGAAAAAAAAATTAAAAACAAAAAATTATTATATATTAATATAATTTGTTTTGCTTCTGAATCATTATTGGTTTTGTAATTATATTTTAATTGATATCTATCTTATTAATAATAGATTATTAATTTATTTTTTGATCATTTTTAGAATATTTATCAATAAAATTGTTTATATTAAATTTATATGATATTTAAATATAATGATTATTATAACTAAATATTGAATTCACTTTAGAAAAAAAATTAAAATTATCATATTTTCAAAGATTATAAACTTTGAAAATATGAAAAAATAAAAAAAAATATTTTTTTTTGAAATTTCATTGTTTAAATAAAACCTATAAACCACTAAATGCCTAAACACTTAATTCAATAACTCCTAAATCTTTAAAACCCTAAATAATAAATAATAATCCTTTTAAACCAGTAACCCTAAATAATAAATAATAAATCTCAATATTATTTTTTTCATTATAATTTTAAATATTCATTTTAATTATTTATTCGGTTATTTTTATATAAATATTAATTACAAAATAAATTATGAGTTAGACAAATATAATTTATATAAATTATTTTTCATCGAAAAATAATTTATATAAATACATTAACCATTAAACCGCTATATACTACTTAATAATTAATAAATTGAATTTTTATTTCAATTTATTATTATTTTAAATATTCATTTTAATTATTTATTAGTTTATTTTTATAGAGATTTTTATTACAAAATAAATTATGAGTGCAACAAATATAATTTAAATAATTTATTTTTAATCAAAAAAATATATACGCTTATAAAAGAAGTAAAATTTTAAAAATTAAAAATTATTATCAAGTAATATATTTTACTTTAATTTTGAATCAATTTGGGTTTTGTAAATATTTTTTACTTAACATCTATCTTATTATTAATAGTTTATTAATTAAATTTTTTATCATTATTATAATATCTATCAATAAAATTGTTTTTATTGAATTTATATGATATATAATTATTAAAATTATTATAACTAAATATTGTATTCATATTTCAAAAAATCTTAAATATTATTATATTTTCAAAGGTTATAACCTATGAAAATGACAAAAAATTACATAATCTTTTTTTGTTATTTTATTGTTTAAATAAAACAAATAAACCACTAAAAGCCTAAAAACATAATTCCCTAAACTCCTAACGACAAAGCGTTTAAATACTTAAACCATTAAACTGGTATACATTAATAATAAATCATAAATCTCATTTTAATTTTTATTAAGTGTAATTTTAAATTTTTATTTTAATTATTTATCAGTTTATTTTTATATAAATATTAAATACAAAATAAATTATTAGTGAGACAGATTTATTTTAAATAATTTATTTTTTATCAAAAAAATATATATGCTTATATAAAGAGGAAAAATTTTAAAAACAAAAATTTATTATTTTGTAATATATTTATTTTAATTTTCAATCATTTTATTTTTTGCAATTATATTTTAATTTATATCATTCTTATTAATAATAGTTTATTAATTTGTTTTGATCAATATTATATTATCTATCGATAAAATTGTTTATATTGAGTTTATATGATATATTATTATTAATATTATTAAGACTAAATATTGTATTCACATTTCAAAAAATTATAAATATTATTATATTTTCAAAGGTTATAACCTATGAAAATGATAACAAATTATAAAATTTTTTTTTTATTTTTTTCTATAAAACCTATAAACCACTAAAAGCCTAAAAACATAAATCGCTAAACTCCTAACGACAAAACCTCTAAATACTTAAACTATTAAACTGGTATACATTAATAATAAATCTTAAATCTCATTTTAATTTTGATTCAGTATAATTTTAAATTTTTATTTTAATTATTTATAAGTTTATTTTTATAGAAATATTAATTACAAAATAAATTATTAGTGAGACGGATCTAATTTAAATTAAACCAGTATCCCTAAATAATAAATAATAAATAATAAATAATAAATCTCATTTTTTTAATTATAATTTTAAATATTCATTTTAATTATTTATTTGTTTATTTATATATAAATATTAATGATAAAATAAATTATGAGTTAGAAAAATATAATTTATATAAATTATTTTTCATTAAAAAAATATAGATAAACTTATTAAAAGACGAACAAATTCAAAAGCAAAAAATTATTATATAGTAATATATTTTTTTTGCTTCTGAATCATTTTATATCTTGTAATTATTTTTTAATTAATATCTATCTTATTATTAATGGATTATTAATTTATTTTTTGATTATTATTAATATATTTATCAATAAAATTGTTTATATTGAATTTATATAATATATAGATATAATGATTAGTAAAACTAATTATTGTATTCACATTTGAAAAAAATTTAAAAAATATTATATTTTCAAAGGATATGACCTTTGAAAATATCAAAAAATAATAAAAATAATTTTTTTGTTATTTTATTTTTTAAATAAAACATATAAACCACTAAATGCTAGGGGTGCTCATGGGACTAGATGGGATCGGGATTACAAATATCCAATCGCTTCCCATAGTTCGGAGATTTTTTTTTGAACATCCAGACCCGTCCCATAGGTTGAAAATATCGGGACGGGACGGGACGTAGATCGGGGATTTTGGGTAGGAGCAAACGGTTCTGGGATGGAACGGAGTTCGGGCATTTTTTTCAATTTATTTTCTTCAAACAGGCCAAGTTAGTTCATGTCGAAACCTTTTGTTATACCATTTATAATTCCTTAGTTATGTATCTTTCAAACTCAAATTGGGCCAATTTTGTTTTGTCAAATTGGCTGAATACCGCAAACGTGTTCCATTACCTTGTCAAAATCTTTGATGTGCAGAAAAGGATAGAAATGTTAAATAGAACGGGACCGAGTTGTGTGCTTAATTTGGTTCTTTGTTTTGTCACAAATTGGCTTTGTTCAGCCGAGTGAAAGTTAACCTTAATAGCAATACAACATTTTTTAAATAATTACTTAAAATATTAAGGAATATCTAAAGATGACCACAAAAATTGGTAGCACCAATTACTACTTAAGTAATTGCTAAAATTAGGCAGCTTAATATAACAAAAAAAAATACAACTAATAACAACCATGATAATAATCATTTCAAAGGTCCATCCTGGAACAGCAACGAAAATCCAAACCGAATTAATTATCTCTTCTACAACTCCTCCCTTTTCTTCCTCCACTGTAGAAGGACAATGAATGATGAAAACATGTTAATCATGTAGACATAAATTTCTAAGATGAAAGAGTAATAAAAAACAAAATATTACCTTATAAAATTTAATACACCCATTCCAAATTTAGTTGGCCAACTATAGTTGGAAGAATATTTTGATTTTGAGACCCCTCTGAAAATTGTAATTGAACCATATTTGTATTAAATTGAATGAATAAAATAAGTAAAAGTGAAATTAAAATTTACAAGATTTGTATACTAAGCTGATTCATTATCATTAAGGTATTGAACTAATTCTTCAATTTCACTAGTTTTGTTTGAGCTACTCAACCAATCTTGTAGACATATGAAAACTTCAGCTGTAATAGGTGTTAAAGAACTCCTAAATTTATCTAAAGTTCTTCCCCCGGTGCTAAATGTAGATTCGTAGGCCACAGTAGATGCTTGGATAACAAATACATTCCTTGCTACATTTGCCAAAGAAGGATACCCAACCTCATTTACCTTCCACCAGTTTAGAAGATCAAAATCAATTATATTTTTTTCAAGTTTGTCCTCCATGTACCTATCCAACTCTTCCAAAGCTGCAACTTCTTGTTCTTTCTCCAATTCAACAGAAAAAATCATCAACATAAGTATCACTACCATCAAAGAAATCATCATTTTTCTTCAACATAGTAGAAGAGAAATCATCTTCTTTTGATTCATCTTCATTTAAATCTTTATAATCATCCATCATCTCATTTAAACATTTATAACCTTTTTCACCAAAATTTTAGCCAATTCCTCTTCATAATGCTAAGTGTACTTAACCTTGAGATATTTGAGCTTATATCTAGGATCCAATACTACTGCTACAAAAAGCATAATATTTGTTGACTGAAGAGAACATCAATATTTGTTGAATTTATGCCTCATTTTCATACCCATTTCAGACACCATTGTATCTCTACTATTTTTACAAAGCTCAATTTTTTTTCAAATTCGAATAATCTCAGAAAAATAAACACTAGAGGTAGAATATTATGAGCCAGAATATTTACAAGTTACCTCATAAAAAGTTTTCAAGAAAGGAGCCAAAATTTTGGCGTTTGTTCAGTCTCTCTCAGTTGGAACGTTTGAACCAAACTACTTCAAAAACCGTTTGTCTTTGTCATCCAACTTATCAAATTCATTTTGTTATTTTATATCAGTTTGTAGCATCAAATAAGTTGAATTCATTTTGATATAAAATATGAAATAAGTTGATATTTTATATAAGTTTGATATTTTAAATGCAATGAAGATCCATATGTCAAGTTTGCTTCTTCAACACAACTTAAACATATCTAATCTTTTATGACTGCTCCTCACATATTTCACCACACCTCTAATTTTTGGAATAGCACCCTCAACTACTGCAATGCCATCTCTGACAATTAAGTTTAGGATATGAGCACAATATCTCATATGAAAATGCTCGCCTCTCAAAAGTACAACACTTTTCTTCACAAGCTTTTTTTTCAATTGTTCAACTGCAACATCATTATTTGATGGATTGTCAATAGTAATGCACATCAACTTTCTCAAACCCCATTCATTCATTCAAAACTCAATAGCATTTCTAATATTAACACCAGAATGACTTTTAATTACACAAAAGTTCAAAAGCCTTTTATGCATATTCCATTGAGAATCAATGAAATAAACAGTCAAACATATATATGACAAATTTTGAATGCTAGTCCAATTGTCGGTAGTCAATGAAACTCTACAATAATGAGATGATATGCTATCTAATAATTTCTTCTTTTCCTTCACAAACAAAGAAAAAAAAAAATCCCTCAGTGTAGAGTGCCAAGATGGAATTTAAAATTGAGGCACACTAGCTTCAAAAAACTCCTTAAACTCATCCCTCTCAACAAAACAAAAAGGCAATTCAACTTTTATGATCATTTTCACCAAAGCCTCCCTAACTAGCTGTTGATCAAATTGCCAACAAGTTAAATTTTTATCCTCTGAACTTGTACCTTTAGTGAAACTCAACAAAGATTGTGACTTGTTTTTACCTTCGTGAGCTTTTAGTAATTTTTTTTTGGGTGGAAATTTCTTACAAGTCTTTCTAAAGTATTTCTATAAACCCAATGTACCTTGATCACTTTTTGCCACGTATTCTTTCCTACACCATATACAAGCTGCCCTACCAGTTTCATTTCCCTCTGAATCAACTAATATCTCATAAGTTTCCCAAACAGCAGACTTATACTTTTTATGAGCTTGAGGTTCAGATCTTCCTTTACTTTCTTTTATAATTGGAATTGAAGAACTTGTCATAACAATTGGTTCAGATCTCATTAGTTAAGTCCAGCCCTTGTCCATCACACTTTTGTTTGCCTCCACCATGTCTCTGATGCCAGCAGCCTTTTGGATTGTTTTTTTGACGAGAATTGAGTGATTAATTATTATTATTATTATGTGTCTCAGTCGATTTTGTTGAGTATTGGTTGTGGTGTTGTGGTTGGCCGAATGGGTGGGCTGAATGTGTTATAGTCAGTTTTGTAGAGCTTGCTTGTTTGAAATATTTATATGTATTTATGCTTAACATATCATATTAATTAATGGCATTGCAGATGGCACAATCCAGCGGTAAATGAAAAATACAATAAAATGAATTTGATCACATCTCAAATGATCAAAGTACTAGTAAATCTAATCATCATCCATTCATGAACACTCCTATTGTTACGGCAGGATCTTTAATTCCAATTGTATAAGAATGTCAAGGTACATCTTAACCTCAAGCTCATAAAAAGTATAAGTCTGATGTTTGGGAAACTTATAAGATATTAGTTGATTCACAAGAAAATGAAACTGGTAGGGAAGCATGTATATGGTGTAGGAAAGCATATTTGGAAAAAAGTGATCAAGCTACTTCGGGTTTATGGAAATACTTGAGAGAGACTTGTAGGAAATTTTTACCCAAAAAAGAATTAATAGAAGCTCACAAAGGTAAAGAAAAGTCACAATCATTGTTGAGATTAACTAAAGGTACTAGTTCAGAGGATAACAAATTAACTTGTTGGCAATTTGATCAACAACTAGTTAGGAAGGCTTTGGTGAAAATGATCATAAAAGATGAATTCCCTTTTTGTTTTGTTGAGAGGGATGAGTTTAAGGAGTTTTGTGAAGTTAGTGTGCCTCAATTTAAAATTCCATCTAGGCACTCTATATTGAGGGATTGTTTTTCTTTGTTTGTGAAGGAAAAGAAGAAATTATTTGATAGCATATCATTTCATTGTTGTAGAGTTTCATTGACTAGCGACACTTGGACTAGCATTCAAAATTTGTCTTATATATGTTTGACTGTTTATTTCATTGATTCTCAATGGAATATGCATAAAAAGCTTTTGAACTTTTGTGTAATTAAAAGTCATTCTGGTGTTAATATTAGAAATGCTATTGAGTTTTGAATGAATGAATGAGGTTTGAGAAAGTTGTTGTGCATTACTATTGACAATGCATCAAAAAATGATGTTGTAGTTGAACAATTGAAAAAAAAGCTTGTGAAGAAAAGTGGTGTACCTTTGAGAGGCGAGCATTTTCATATGAGATGTTGTGCTCATATCCTAAACTTAATTGTCAGAGATGGCAATGCAGTAGTTGAGGGTGCTTTTCAAAAAATTAGAGGTGTGGTGAAATATGTGAGGAGCAGTCTTAAAAAATTAGATATGTTTAAGTTATGTGTTGAAGAAGCAAACTTGACATATGGATCTTCATTGCAATTAGATTGTCCTACAAGATGGAATTCAACTTATTTGATGCTACAAACTGATATAAAATATCAAAAAGAACTTGATAAGTTGGAGGACAAAGACAAAAGGTTTTTGAAGGAGTTTGGTTCAAACGTTCCAACTGAGAGAGAATGAACAAATGCCAAAATTTTGGATCATTTCTTGAAAACTTTTTATGAGGTAAATTTTAAATTTTCTGGCTCATACTATTCTACCTCTAGCATTTATTTTCCTGAGATTTTTGAATTTTGAAAAAAAATTGAGCTTTGTGAAAATAGTAGAGATACAATGGTATTTGAAATGGGTATGAAAATCAGGCATAAATTCAACAAATATTGGGGTTCTCTTCAGTCAACAAATATTATGCTTTTTATAGCAGTAGTGTTGGATACTAGATATAAGCTCAAATATCTCAAGTTAAAGTACACTTAGCATTATGGTGAGGAATTGGCTAAAAATTTGGTGAAAAATGATAGAAATGCTTTCAATGAGATGATGAATGATTATAAAGATTTAAATGAAGATGAATCAAAAGAAGACGATTTCTCTTCTACTGTGTTGAAGAAAAATGATGATTTCTTTGATGGTATTTATACTTATGTTGATGATTTTTTTTGTTGAATTGGAGAAAGAACAAGAAGTTGCAGCATTGGAAGAGTTGGATACGTACTTGGAGGACAAACTTTAAAAAAATAGAATTGATTTTGATCTTCTAAACTGGTTGAAGGTAAATGAGGTTTGGTATCCTTCTTTGGAAAATGTAGCAAGGGATGTATTTGCTATCTAAGCATCTACTGTGGCTTACGAATCTACATTTAGCATTGTGGGGAGAACTTTAGATAAATTTAGGACTTCTTTAACACCTATTACTGCTGAAGTTTTCATATGTCTAAAAGATTGGTTAAGAAGCTTAAACAAATCTATTGAAATTGAAGAATTAGTTCAAGACCTTGATGATAATGAATCAGGTTAGCATACAAATCTTCTAAATTTTAATTTCACTTTTACTTATTTTATTCATTCAATTTAATAAAAATATGGTTCAATTACAATTTTCAGAGGGGTCTCAATATCCAAATATTCTTCCAACTATAGTTGGCCAACTAAATTTGGAATGGGTGTGTTAAATTTTTTAAGGTAATATTTTGTTTTTTTATTACTCTTTCAACTTAGAAATTTATGTCTACATGATTACCACGTTTTCATCTTTGGTTGTCATTCTACAGTGGAGGAAGAAAATGGAGGAGTTGTAGAAGAGATAATTAATTGGGTTTGAATTTTCGTTGCTGTTACGGGACGGACCTTTGTAATGATTATTACCATTGTTGTTATTAGATGTATTTTTTTTGTTATATTAAGCTGCCTAATTTTAGCAATTACTTAAGTAGTAATTGCTGCTACCAATGTTTGTGGTCATCTTTAGCTACTCCTTAATATTTTAAGTAATTGTTTAAAAAATGTAATTTTGCTATTATGGTTAACCTTCACTCGGCTGAACAACGCCATCTTGTGACAAAACAAAGAATGAAAATAAAGCACACAACTCGGTCCCGTTCTATTTAAAATACTTATCCTTGTCTACACATCAAAGCTTTTGACAAGGTAATGGAACTCATTTGTGGTATTCAGCCTATTTGACAAAACCAAATTGGCACAATTTGAGTTTGAAAGATACATAACTAAGGAATGATAAATGGTACAACAAAAAGATTCGAGATGAACTAACTTGGCCAGTTTGATAAAAATAAAATAAAAAAAATGTCTAAACTCCATTCCGTCCCCGAACCATTTTCATTACCCAAAATCCCCGATCTCCGTCTCGTCTCGTCCTGATATTTTCAACCTATGGGATGAGTCTGGATCTTCAAAAAAAATCTCCCAACTGTGGGAAGGGACTGGGGATTTGTAATCCCCATCCCGTCTTGTCCAATGAGTACCCCTAGCATCGAGTGATTTATTGGTTTAATTTAAATTAGATCTATCTCACTAAAAATTTATTTTGTAATTAATATTTCTATAAAAATAAACCGATACAAAATTAAAATAAAAATTTAAAATTATGCTGAATAAAAATTAAAATGAGATTTATGAATTATTATTAATGTATACCAGTTTAATAGTTTAAGTATTTAGATGTTTTGTTGTTAGTAGTTTTGTGATTTATGTTTTTAGGCTTTTAGTGGTTTATAGGTTTTAAATAAAAAAATAAAATAACAAAAAAAATTTCTATAATTTGTTATCATTTTCATAGGTTATAACCTTTGAAAATATAATAATATTTACAATTTTTTGAAATGTGAATACAATATTTAGTTTTAATAATATTAATAATTGTTATCATATAAATTTAATAGAAACAATTTTATTGATAGATAATATAATAATGATCAAAAATTAAATTAATAAACTATTAATAAAAAGATAGATATTAATAAAAAAATATTTACAAACCCCAAATTGATTCAAAATTAACGTAAAATATATTACTGGATAATAATTTTTAATTTTTAAATTTCTACTTCTTTTATAAGTGTATATTTTTTTTATTAAAAATAAATTAATTAAATTATATTTTCACACTCATACTTTATTTTGTAATAAATATTTCTATAAAAATAAACTAATAAATAATTAAAATGAATATTTAAAATTATAATAAATAGAAATAAAAATTAGTTTATTAATTATTAAGTAATATATAGCAGTTTAATGGTTTATGTATTTAGGCATTATGGGGTTTAGGAGTTTATTGATATCACTGTGTATGCATTTAGTGGTTTATTGGTTTTATTTAATAAAAAAAATTATTTTATTAAATTTTGATATTTTCAAATTATTAAATTTTGATATTTTCAAAGGTTATAACCTTTGAAAATATAATAATTTTTAAATTTTTTTCAAAAGTGAATAAATATTTATTTATAATAATCATAATAATTATATATCATATAAATTCAATATTAACAATTTTATTGATAGATATTCTAATAATTATCAAAAAATAAATTAAAAATCCATTATGAATAAGATTGATATTACTTAAAATATAATATCAAAACCTAAAATGATTCAAAAGCAAAGCAAAATATATTAATTAATATTAATTATTTGTTTTTAAATTTGTATTCATTTTATAAGCTTATCTATTCTTCGATGAAAAATAATTTTTATAAATTATATTTTTAACTCATAATTTATTGATAAATATTCTAATAATGATCAAAAAATAAATAAATAATCTATTATTAATAAGATAGATATTAATTAAAAAAATAATTACAAAACCTAAAATGATTCAAAAGAAAAGCAAAATATTTTACTATATAATAATTTTTTGTTTTAAATTTTTTTTTTGTTTTAAAAAGTTTATCAATAATATTTTGATGAAAAATAATTTATATAAATTATATTTGTATAACTCAATTTATTTTGTTATTAATATTTATAGATAAATAAACAAATAAATAATTAAAATGAATATTTAAAATTATAATGAAAAAAAAATGAGATTTATTATTTATTATTTTGGTTATACCGGTTTAAAATGATTATCTATTTAGGATTTTCGAGATTTAGGAGTTATTGATTTAAGTATTTAGGCATTTAGTGGTTTAAAGGATTTATTTAAATAATGAAATAACAAAAAATTTATTTTTTTTATTTTTTCAAATTTTCAAAGGTTATAACATTTGAAAATATTATAATTTTAAATTTTTTTTAAATGTGAATAAAATATTTAATAATAATAATCATTATAATTATATATAATATAAACTAATTATAAATAATTTTATTGATAGATATGATATCAATTATCAAAAATTAAATTAATAAACTATTATTAATATGATAGATATAAATTAAAATATAATTACAAATCCTAAAATGATTCAAAATTAATGTAAAATTTATTACTAAATAATAATTTTTTGTTTTAAATTTATACTTCTTTTTATAAGATTATATTTTTTTATTAAAAGTAAATTATTAATATTATATTTGTCTGACTAATTATTTATTTTGTAATTAATATTTATATAAAAAATAAACTAATAAATATTTAAAATGAATATTTAAAATTATAATGAATACAAATTAAACTGAGATTTAAGATTTATTATTGCTGTATATGTAATTTATTTTTTGATAATCTATTTGTATAACCAAATATTTTTATTTTCTAATATTTTTATGTAAGTGTAGAAAAGGAAATATTAAGAGACCGGGGATGCAGCAGCAACACAATAACGGAGGTCTTCCTGACCGATAGCGGGCCGAAATTGGAGCAGAGCCTGACCCATCTCATGATTCAACCTGCTTCGGTTAAATTAACCGAGAGAAATTTTAATATAAAATATTTTGTAATTTATTTTCGCGTGGCTGTTTTTGGACCCATAGAACTGTTCATTGTCTCTTTCTCTTCTCTCTGTGAGATTTATCATGACTATTGTGTGTGTTGCATACTGAAAGACATTTCTGTTGCTTTAATGTGTAATGCAAAAGCATTTTCTAGTGGATTTAGCTAGTTGTACTGAGCGACTAGCGAACTCTGTTATTTTCATTGTTTATTTCTCATTTTTTGATTCTATCCTGGATAGTTGCTGAATTGGGATATATAAATTACTTGTTTTCTGTTGTTTCTGTGTTTCTGTATCTCAATCTCACTACCATGGAAGCAAAATTGTCCAACAATTATATATGGTATACCGGTTTAATGGATCGATTATTTAAGTGTTTTGTTCCATCTTTTTATAAGCTTATATTTTTTTATGATTAAAAATAAATTATTTAAATAAAATATGTCTCACTCGAAATTTATTTTGTCATTTATTTTTCTAAAAATTAAAATATAAAGATTTAAAATGAATATTTAAAATTATAATAAATAGAAATAAAAATGATATTTATTATTTATTAAGTAGAATACAACTGTTATAAGGTTTATGTATTTAGGGGTTTCGGGTTTTATGAGCTATTGATTTATGTAAGTAAACATTTAGTGGTCTATATGTTTTATTTAAAAAACAAATAACAAAAAATTAATTTTTTGTATTCTTTCTCATTTTTTAAGATTAAACCTTTTAAAATATAATAATTTTTAAATTTTTTCCAAAAGTGAATACAATATTTATTGATAATAATCATAATAATTATATATCATATAAATTCAATATAAACAATTTTATTGATAGATATTTTTATAATTATCAAAAAATAAATTAAAAATATACTATGAATATGATTAATATTACTTAAAATATAATATCAAACCCTAAAATGATTCAAAAGCAAAGCAAAATATATTACTTAATAATATTTATTTGTTTTTAAATTTTTTTTTAATAAGCTTATCTATTTTTTGATGAAAAATAATTTTTATAAAGTATATTTTTAACTCATAATTTATTTTATAATTAATATATATATAAAATAAAAAACTAAACAATCAAAATGGATTTTTAAAATTATAATGAAAACAAATAAAAATGAGATTTATTAATTATTATTTAGTGTATACCAGTTTAAAGGATTATCTAAATAGGGGTATCCGGATTTTTTAGTTTAGTGATTAAAGTGGTTAGGCATTTAGTGATTTATAGGTTTTATTTAATCAATGAAATAACAAAAAAAATATTTTTTTTATTTTTTCAAATGTTCAAAGGAAACTTTGAAAATATAAAAATTTTAAAACTTTTTTCAAAAGTGAATAAAATATTTAGTTATAATAATTATTAAATTTATATATCATATAAATTCAATATAAATATTTTTATTGATAAATATTCTAATTAAGATCAAAAAATAAATTAATAATCTATTATTAATAAGTTAGATATCAATAAAAATATAATTACAAAACCTAAAATGATTCAGAAACAAAGCAAAATATATTACTATATAATATTTTTTTGTTTTTAATTTCTTTCTTCTTTTATTAAGTTTATCTATATTTTTTGTTCAAAAATAATTTATATAAATTATATTTGTATATCTTATAATTTATCTTGTAATTAATATATATATAAAAATAAACAAATAAATAATTAAAATGAATATTTAAAATTATAATGAATAAAAAATAAAAATGAGATTTATTATTTATTAAGTAGGATATACATGTTTAAAAAATATATATATTTAGGGTTTTTGAGATCTAGAAGTTATTGATTTAAGTATTTAGGCATTTAATAATTTATAGGTTTTATTCAAACAATGAAATAACAAAAAATTTAATTTTGATATTTTTTCAAATTTTCAAAGGTTATAACATTTCAAAATATAATAATTTTAAAATTTTTTAAAAATGTTAATACAATATTTAGTAATAATAAATATTATAACTATATATAATATAAACTAAAGATAAATAATTTAATTGATAGATTTTATATCAGTTATTAAAAAATAAATTAATAAATTATTATTAATATGATAGATATAAATTAAAATATAATTAAAAAACCTAAAATGATTCGAAATCAAAGTAAAATTTATTACTAAATAATAATTTTTTTAAACTTTTCGCATCATTTTATCAGCTTATATGTTTTTTTGATGAAAAATATATTATTTAAATTATATTTGTATCACTCATAATTTATTTTGTATTTAATATTTCTATAAATTATTTAAATTATATTTAAGGTTTAAGAGTTTAAAGTTTTAAGTATTTAGCGGCTTCAGAGTTTAGGAGTTTAGATATTTATGTATTTAGGCATTTAATGGTTTATAAGTTTTATTTAAACAATGATATAAAAAAAATTATTTTTCTAATTTTTCTCATTTTTGAAGTTTATAAACTTTGAAAATATAAAAATGTTTTAATTTTTTTTATATATGAATACTATTTAGTTATGATAATCTTAATAATTATACATCATGTAAATTAAATATAAACAATTATATTGAAATATATTATATTAATAATTAAAAAATAAATTAATAAACTATTATTAATGAGATAGATATTATTTTAAATATATTTGCAATACATAAATTTATTCCAAATCAAAGTAAAATATATGACAAAATAATACTTTCTTTGATGTTTTGCTTCTTTTTATAAGTTTAAATTTTTTGTTATTAAAAGTAAATTATTTGAATTATATTTTTCTTCCTCACAATTTTTTTAATTTATAATTCTATATAAATAAACTAATAAATAATTAAAATGAATATTTAAAATTATATAAATACAAATAAAATTTAGATGTATTATTGATTATTCGTGATATACTAGTTTAATAGTTTAAGTATTTTGGTGTTTTGGGGTTTAGTGATTTAAGTGTTTATGACTTTACTGATTTATAGTTTTTATTTAAAGAATGAAAAAATAAAAAATTAATTTTTTTATTTTTTTTAATTTTTGAAGATTATAACCTTTGAAAATATAATAATTTTTAATTTTATTTAAATGTGAATATAATATTTAGTTATAATATTCTTAATAATTATATATAATGTAAACTCAATATAAATAATTTTTTTAATAGATATTATAATAATGATCAATAAAAAATTAATAAACTATTATTAATAAGAATGATATAAATTAAAATATAATTGCAAAAACTTAAATGATTCAAAATAAAAATAAAATATATTACAAAATAATAAAATTTTGTTTTTTAAATTTTGCCTCTTTTATAAGCATATATATTTTTTTTAATAAAAATGAATTATTTAAAATAGATATGTTTCACTAATAATTTATTTTGTGATTAATAATTCTATAAAATAAACTGATAAATAATTAAAATAAAAATTTAAATTACATTTAATAAAAATTAAAAAGACATTTATGATTTATTATAATGTATAACAATTTAATAGTTTAAGTATTTAGAAGTTTTGTCGTTTAAGAGTTTAGCGATTTAAGTTTTTAGGGCATTTGTGGTTTGTAGGTTTATTAAACAATAAAATAACCAAAAAAAAATTTGTAATTTTTATGATTTCATAGGTTATAACCTTTAAAAATATAATAATATTTAAAATTTTTTGAAATGTGAATTGATATTTAGTTATAATAATTTTAATAATTATATATCATATAAATTTAATATAAACATTTTATTAATAGATATTATAATAATGATCAAAAATTAATTAATAAACTATTAATAATAAGATTGATATTAATAAAAAATATTTATAAAACCCAATTGATTCAAAATTAATGTAAAAAATATTACTGGATAATAATTTTTAATTTTTAAATTTTTACTTCTTTTATAAGCGTATATATTTTTTGTGATAAAAAATAAATATTTAAATTATATTTTTCGCACTCATAATTTATTTTGTAATAAATATTTCTATAAAAATAAAATTATAAATAATTAAACATGAATATTTAAAATAATAATAAATTGAAATAAAAATTAGATTTTTAATTATTAATTAGCATATAGCGGTTAATTGGTTTATGTATTTTGGCATACGGGCCATAGGAGTTTACTGATTTTACTGTGTATACATTTAGGTGGTTTATAGGGTTTATTTAAAAATTAAAATAACAAAAAATTTATTTTTATTATTTTTGATATTTTCAAAGGTTAATATTTGAAAATAAATAATTTTAAATTTTTTTCAAATGTGAATTCAATATATTGTTCATAATAATCATTATATTTATATATCATATAATTGTAATATAAACAATAGTATTGTAAAATATTCTAAAATTATCAAAAGATAATTAATAATCTATTATTAATATAATAGATATCAATTAAAATATAATAAAAAACTTAAAATGATTCAGAAGAAATCAAAATATATTCTATATAATTTGTTTTTTGAAATTTTTTTTCTTTTAAAAAGTTTATCCATATTTTTTGATGAAAATTAATTTATATAAATTATATTTGTCTAACTCATAATTTATTTTCTAATTAGTATTTATATAAAAATAAACAAATAAAAAATAAAAATAAAAATTTACAATAATAATGAAAAAAAATAATATTGATATTTATTCTTTATTATTTGGGCATACAAGTCTAATTTAAATTAGATTTTTCTCACTAATTATTTATTTTGTAATTAATATTTCTATAAAATAAACTAATAAAATTTAAAAAAAATAAAAATTTAAAATTATACTGAATAAAAATTAAAAGAGATTTATGAATATTATAATGTATACTAGTTTAATATTTTAAGTATTTAGATTTTTTTTTCGATTATGACTTGAGCGATTTATGTTTTAGGCATTTAGTGATTTATTCTTATTTAAACATGAAATAACAAAAAAATTATTTTCGATATTTTTTCACATTTCAAAGGTTATATAACATTTGAAAATATAATAATTTTAAAATTTTTAAAAAATGTGAATATAATATTAGTAATAATAATCATTATAATTATATATAATATAAACTAAATATAAACAATTTTATTGATAGATATGATATAAATTATCAAAAAATAAATTAATATGCTCTTTAATATAGATA
>JAREIK010001458.1:42634-64722 GCA_029783825.1 Sapria himalayana
GCTTATTTATTTATTTTTTGATCATTATTAGAATATTTATCAATAAAATTAGTTATATGAATTTTATATGATATATACATATAATGATTATTATTACTAAATATTGTATTCACTTTTGAAAAAAATTTAAAAATTATTATATTTTCAAACGTTATAACCTTGAAAAATGAGAAAAAATAATAAAAATAAATTTTTGTTTTTTTATTTTTTAAATAAAACCAATAGATCATTAAATGCTTACTGACTTAAATTAGTAGCTCATAAATCCTAAATCCTAAATACATAAACCTTTTAACAGCTATATACTACTTAATAAAAAATAAATCTCATTTTATTTTCTATTTATTATAATTTTAAATATTAATTTTAATTATTAGAGTTTAATTTTTTAGAAAAATTAATTACAAAATAAATTTCGAGTGAGACAAATATTCTTTAAATAAATTATTTTAATATAAAAATTATAATCTTATAAAAAGAAGTAAAATTTAAAAATAAATATTATTATTTAGTAATATATATTATTGATTTTGAATCATTTTGTGTTATGTAAATATATTTTAATTAATATTTATATTATTAATAATAGTTTATAATTTAATTTTTGATCATTATTATAATATCTATCATTAAAATTATTTATATTGAATTTATATGATATATAATTAGAAAGATTAATATAATTATACATTGTATTCACATTTCAAAAAATTTTAAAAATTATTTTATTTCAAAGTTATAACTTTTGAAAATCAGAAAAAAATCAAAAAAAGAATTTTAAATTTTCATTATATAAAAAAACCTATAAACCACTAAATGCCTAAAAAGATTAATTGCTAAACTCCTCAACGACAAAAATCCTAAATAATCAAACCATTATACCTGTATACCATATATAATAAATCATAAATCTCATTTTAATCTATATTCATTATAATTTTAAATATTCATTTTAATTATTTATTAGTTTATTTTTTATAGAAATATCAATCACAAAATAAATAATGAGTGAGACAAATATAATTTAATAATTTATTTTTAATCATAATAAAAATAAGCTTATATAAAGAAGTAAAAATTTAAAAACAAAAAATTATTTTTATTAATATATTTTACTTTGATTTTGAATCATTATTTATTGGTTTTGCAATTATATTTTAATTGTGATCAATCTTATTAATAATAGTTTATTAATTTATTATTTGATCATTTTTATAATATCGAACAATAAAATTATTTATATTCAATTAAAATGTCTTATAATTATTAAGTTATTATAACTAAATATTATATTTACATTTGAAAAAATTTAAAAATTATTATATTTTCAACGGGTATAACCTTCAAAAATTATAAAAAATCACAAAAATAATTTTTTATTATTTTATTATTTAAATAAAAATTCTAAACTACTAAATGCCTAAACATTTAAATCTCTAGACTCCTAAACCCCAAAACCCCCTAAATACTTAAACCATTAAACCTTTATAACCTAAATAATAAATAATAAATCACATTTTTATTTGTATTCATTATAATTTTAAATATTCATTTTAATTATTTTTTAGTTTATTTTTATAGAAATATTAATTACAAAATAAATAATGAGTGAGACAGATATAATTTAAATAAATTATTTTTTATGAAAAAAATAAGCTTATAAAAAAAACAAAATTTCAAAAATTTAAAATTTTTTTAGTAATATAATTTACTTTGATTTTGAATTATTTTGGGTTCTGCAAATATAATTTAATTAATTTCTATCTTATTAATAATAGTTTATTAATTTATTTTTTGATCATTTTTATAATATATATTAATACATTTTTTTATATTGAATCTAAAACAAATATATTTATTAAGATTATTATAACTAAGTATTGTATTCATATTTTAGAACTATTAAAAAATTATTATATTTTTAAAGATTATAACCTTTGAGAATCATGAAAATTAATAAAAATAAATTTTTTGTTATTTCATTGATTAAATAAAACCTATAAACATGACAATGTGCAAACATATAAATCAATAAACTCTTTAACCCGAAAACCACAAAAAACTTAAATAATTAAATAGTTATACCCTAAATAATAAATAATAAATCTCATTTTTATTATTATTCATTATAATTTTAAATATACATTTTAATTATTTATTAGTTTAATTTTATAGAAATATAAATTAAAAAATTAATTATTAGTGATATAAATATAATTTAAATAATTTATTTTTCATCAAAAAATATATAGGCTTATAAATGGATACAAAATTTAGAAATTTAAATTTAATATATAGTAATATATTTCACTTTGATTTTGAGTCATTTTAGGTTTGCAAATATATTTTAAAAATAGGTTATTACTTTTTTATGATCATTATTATAATAAATATCAATAAAATAGAATATATTGAATTTATATGATATATAATTATTATGATTTTTAAAACTTCATATTGTATTCACTTTTCAAAAAAAATTTAAAAATTATTATATTTTCAAAGGTTATAAGCTTCAAAAATGATAAAAAATAACAAAAATAAATTATTGTTATTTTATTTTTTATATAAAACCTATAAACCACTAAATGACTAAATACTAAAATGACTAAACTCCTAAACCCGAAACCCACAAATACCTAAAACATTAAATTAGTATAGTCTAAATAATAAATCATAAATCTCACGTTTATTAGTATTCATTATAATTTTGAATATTCATTTTAATTATTTATCAGTTTATTTTTATAGAAATATTAATTACAAAATAAATTATTAGTGCGAAATATATAATTTAAATAATTTATTTTTAATCAAAAAAAAGCTCATAAAAAGAGGCAAAATTTTAAAAATAAAAAATAATTATTTAATAATCTATCTTATTTTGATTTTGAATCATTTTAGATTTTACAATTATATTTTAATTTATATCATTCTTATAAATACAAGTTTATTAATTTATTTATTGAACATTATTATAATATCTATCAATAAAATTATTTATATTGAGTTTACATTATATATAATTATTAAGATTATTATAACTAAATATTATATTCACATTTAAAAAATATTAAAAATTATTATATTTTCAAAGGTTACAACCTTCAAAAATTAAAAAAAATCAAAAAATTAAATTATTTGTTTTTTCATTCTTTAAAAAAAACTATAAATCACTAAAGGTCTAAACAATTAAATCACTAAACTCCTAAACCACAAAACACCTAAATACTTAAACCATTAAACCGGTACATCCTGAATAATAAATAATAAATCTCACTTTCATTTGAATTCATTATAATTTTAAATATTCATTTTAATTATTTTTGAATTTATTTTTATAGAATTATAAATTAAAAATATATTATGAGAAAGAAAAATATAATTTAAATAATATAATTTTAAGAACAATAAATATATACTTATAAAAAGAAGCAAAACATCAAAAACATTATTATTTAATTATATATTTTACTTTATTTTGAATAAATTTAGGTTTTGTAAATATATTTTAAATAATATCTATCATATTGATAATAGTTTATTAATTTATTTTTTGATCATTAATATAATATCTATCAATATAATTGTTTAAATTAAATTTATATGATATATAATTATTAATATTAACAAAACTAAATATAGTATTCACATTTAAAAAAATTTAAAAATTATTATATTTTCAAAGGTTATAACCTTAAAAAATGATAAAAAATAACAAAAAATAAATTTTTTGTTATATCATTGTTTAAATAAAACATATAAACCATTAAATACCTAAACACATAAATCTCTAAACTCCTAAACCCAAAGACCTTAAATACTTAAACCTTTAAACTCGTAACCCTTAAATATAATTATAATAATTTATTTAAATATTAATTACAAAATAAATTATGAGTGATACAAATATAATTTAAATAATTTATTTTTTATCAAAAAAATATATAATCTTATAAAATGAAACAAAAACATAAAAACAAAAATTATTATTTAGTAATAAATTTACATTTATTTTTAATCATTTTAGTTTTTGTAATTAAATTTTAATTTATATCTATCATATTAATAATAGTTTATTAATTTATTTTTAAAAAATTGCGATAATATCTATCAATAAAATTGTTTATATTTAGTTTATATTATATATTATTATAATAATTATTATTACTAAATATTGTATTCACATTTTTAAAAAATTTTAAAATTATTATATTTTCAAAGGTTATAATCTTTGAAAATTTGAAAAAATATCAAAAATAATTTATTTTTTTATTTCATTATTTAAATAATACCTATAAATTACTAAATGCCTAAATACTTAAATGAATAACTTTTAAATCTCGAAAACCCTAAATACATAATTTTTTTAATTAGATTTATCCTAAATAATAAACAATAAATCTCATTTTAATTTTTTTCATTATAATTTTAATTTTTTATTTTAATTATTTGTTTGTTTATTTTCATATAAATATTATTTATAACATAAATTATGAGTTAGGCAATTATAATTTATATAAATTATTTTTCATCAAAAAAAAATATAGATAAACTTATTAAAAGAAAAAAAAATTAAAAACAAAAAATTATTATATATTAATATAATTTGTTTTGCTTCTGAATCATTATTGGTTTTGTAATTATATTTTAATTGATATCTATCTTATTAATAATAGATTATTAATTTATTTTTTGATCATTTTTAGAATATTTATTAATAAAATTGTTTATATTAAATTTATATGATATTTAAATATAATGATTATTATAACTAAATATTGAATTCACTTTAGAAAAAAAATTAAAATTATCATATTTTCAAAGATTATAAACTTTGAAAATATGAAAAAATAAAAAAAAATATTTTTTTTTGAAATTTCATTGTTTAAATAAAACCTATAAACCACTAAATGCCTAAACACTTAATTCAATAACTCCTAAATCTTTAAAACCCTAAATAATAAATAATGATCCTTTTAAACCAGTAACCCTAAATAATAAATAATAAATCTCAATATTATTTTTTTCATTATAATTTTAAATATTCATTTTAATTATTTATTCGGTTATTTTTATATAAATATTAATTACAAAATAAATTATGAGTTAGACAAATATAATTTATATAAATTATTTTTCATCGAAAAATAATTTATATAAATACATTAACCATTAAACCGCTATATACTACTTAATAATTAATAAATTGAATTTTTATTTCAATTTATTATTATTTTAAATATTCATTTTAATTATTTATTAGTTTATTTTTATAGAGATTTTTATTACAAAATAAATTATGAGTGCAACAAATATAATTTAAATAATTTATTTTTAATCAAAAAAATATATACGCTTATAAAAGAAGTAAAATTTTAAAAATTAAAAATTATTATCCAGTAATATATTTTACTTTAATTTTGAATCAATTTGGGTTTTGTAAATATTTTTTACTTAACATCTATCTTATTATTAATAGTTTATTAATTAAATTTTTTATCATTATTATAATATCTATCAATAAAATTGTTTTTTTTGAATTTATATGATATATAATTATTAAAATTATTATAACTAAATATTGTATTCATATTTCAAAAAATCTTAAATATTATTATATTTTCAAAGGTTATAACCTATGAAAACGACAAAAAATTACATAATCTTTTTTTGTTATTTTATTGTTTAAATAAAACAAATAAACCACTAAAAGCCTAAAAACATAATTCCCTAAACTCTTAACGACAAAGCGTTTAAATACTTAAACCATTAAACTGGTATACATTAATAATAAATTATAAATCTCATTTTAATTTTTATTAAGTGTAATTTTAAATTTTTATTTTAATTATTTATCAGTTTATTTTTATATAAATATTAAATACAAAATAAATTATTAGTGAGACAGATTAATTTTAAATAATTTATTCTTTATCAAAAAAATATATATGCTTATATAAAGAGGAAAAATTTTAAAAACAAAAATTTATTATTTTGTAATATATTTATTTTAATTTTCAATCATTTTATTTTTTGCAATTATATTTTAATTTATATCATTCTTATTAATAATAGTTTATTAATTTGTTTTGATCAATATTATATTATCTATCGATAAAATTGTTTATATTGAGTTTATATGATATATTATTATTAATATTATTAAGACTAAATATTGTATTCACATTTCAAAAAATTATAAATATTTTTATATTTTCAAAGGTTATAACCTATGAAAATGATAACAAATTATAAAATTTTTTTTTTTATTTTTTTCTATAAAACCTATAAACCACTAAAAGCCTAAAAACATAAATCGCTAAACTCCTAACGACAAAACCTCTAAATACTTAAACTATTAAACTGGTATACATTAATAATAAATCTTAAATCTCATTTTAATTTTGATTTAGTATAATTTTATATTTTTATTTTAATTATTTATAAGTTTATTTTTATAGAAATATTAATTACAAAATAAATTATTAGAGAGACAGATCTAATTTAAATTAAACCAGTATCCCTAAATAATAAATAATAAATAATAAATAATAAATAATAAATCTCATTTTTTTTAATTATAATTTTAAATATTCATTTTAATTATTTATTTGTTTATTTATATATAAATATTAATGATAAAATAAATTATGAGTTAGAAAAATATAATTTATATAAATTATTTTTCATTAAAAAAATATAGATAAACTTATTAAAAGACGAACAAATTCAAAAACAAAAAATTATTATATAGTAATATATATTTTTTTGCTTCTGAATCATATTATATCTTGTAATTATTTTTTAATTAATATCTATCTTATTATTAATGAATTATTAATTTATTTTTTGATTATTATTAAAATATTTATCAATAAAATTATTTATATTGAATTTATATAATATATAGATATAATGATTAGTAAAACTAATTATTGTATTCACATTTGAAAAAAATTTAAAAAATATTATATTTTCAAAGGTTAACCTTGGAAAAAATCAGAAAAATAATAAAAATAATTTTTTTGTTATTTTATTTTTTAAATAAAACATATAAACCATTAAATGCTAGGGGTGCTCATGGCACTGGATGGGATCATGATTACAAATATCCAATCGCTTCCCATAGTTCGGAGATTTTTTTTTGAACATCCAGACCCATCCCATAGGTTGAAAATATCGGGACGGGACGGGATGTAGATCAGGGATTTTGGGTAGGAGCAAACTGTTCCGGGATGGAACGAAGTTCGGGCATTTTTTTCAATTTATTTTCTTCAAACAGGCCAAGTTAGTTCATGTCGAAACCTTTTGTTATACCATTTATAATTCCTTAGTTATGTATCTTTCAAACTCAAATTGGGCCAATTTTGTTTTGTCAAATTGGCTGAATACCGCAAACGTGTTCCATTACCTTGTCAAAATCTTTGATGTGCAGAAAAGGATAGAAATGTTAAATAGAACGGGACCGAGTTGTGTGCTTAATTTGGTTCTTTGTTTTGTCACAAATTGGCTTTGTTCAGCCGAGTGAAAGTTAACCTTAATAGCAATACAACATTTTTTAAATAATTACTTAAAATATTAAGGAATAGCTAAAGATGACCACAAACATTGGTAGCACCAATTACTACTTACGTAATTGCTAAAATTAGGCAGCTTAATATAACAAAAAAAAATACAACTAATAACAACCATGATAATAATCATTTCAAAGGTCCATCCTGGAACAGCAACGAAAATCCAAACCCAATTAATTATCTCTTCTACAACTCCTCCCTTTTCTTCCTCCATTGTAGAAGGACAACGAATGATGAAAACGTGTTAATCATGTAGACATAAATTTCTAAGATGAAAGAGTAATAAAAAAACAAAAAATTACCTTATAAAATTTAATACACCCATTCCAAATTTAGTTGGCCAACTATAGTTGGAAGAATATTTTGATTTTGAGACCCCTCTGAAAATTGTAATTGAACCATATTTGTATTAAATTGAATGAATAAAATAAGTAAAAGTGAAATTAAAATTTACAAGATTTTTATACTAAACTGATTCATTTTCATTAAGGTATTGAACTAATTCTTCAATTTCAATAGTTTTGTTTGAGCTACTCAACCAATCTTGTAGACATATGAAAACTTCAGCTGTAATAGGTGTTAAAGAACTCCTAAATTTATCTAAAGTTCTTCCCCTTGTGCAAAATGTAGATTCGTAGGCCACAGTAGATGCTTGGATAACAAATAGATTCCTTGCTACATTTGCCAAAGAAGGATACCCAACCTCATTTACCTTCCACCAGTTTAGAAGATCAAAATCAATTATATTTTTTTTCAAGTTTGTCCGCCAAGTACCTATCCAACTCTTCCAAAGCTGCAACTTCTTGTTCTTTCTCCAATTCAACAGAAAAAATCATCAACATAAGTATCACTACCATCAAAGAAATAATCATTTTTCTTCAACATAGTAGAAGAGAAATCATCTTCTTTTGATTCATCTTCATTTAAATCTTTATAATCATCCATCATCTCATTTAAACATTTATAACCTTTTTCCCCAAATTTTTAGCCAATTCCTCTTCATAATGCTAAGTGTACTTAACCTTGATATATTTGAGCTTATATCTAGGATCCAATACTACTGCTACAAAAAGCATAATATTTGTTGACTGAAGAGAACATCAATATTTGTTGAATTTATGCCTCATTTTCATACCCATTTTAGACACCATTGTATCTCTACTATTTTTACCAAGCTCAATTTTTTTTCAAATTCGAATAATCTCAGAAAAATAATCACTAGAGGTAGAATATTATGAGCCAGAATATTTACAAGTTACCTCATAAAAAGTTTTCAAGAAAGGAGCCAAAATTTTGGCGTTTGTTCAGTCTCTCTCAGTTGGAATGTTTGAACCAAACTACTTCAAAAACCGCTTGTCTTTGTCATCCAACTTATCAAATTCATTTTGATATTTTATATCAGTTTGTAGCATCAAATAAGTTGAATTCATTTTGATATAAATTATCAAATAAGTTGATATTTTATATAAGTTTGATATTTTAAATGCAATGAAGATCCATATGTCAAGTTTGCTTCTTCAACACAACTTAAACATATCTAATCTTTTATGACTGCTCCTCACATATTTCACCACACCTCTAATTTTTGGAATAGCACCCTCAACTACTGCAATGCCATCTCTGACAATTAAGTTTAGGATATGAGCACAACATCTCATATGAAAATGCTCTCCTCTCAAAAGTACAACACTTTTCTTCACAAGCTTTTTTTTCAATTGTTCAACTGCAACATCATTATTTGATGCATTGTCAATAGTAATGCACATCAACTTTCTCAAACCCCATTCATTCATTCAAAACTCAATAGCATTTCTAATATTAACACCAGAATGATTTTTAATTACACAAAAGTTCAAAAGCCTTTTATGCATATTCCATTGAGAATCAATGGAATAAACAGTCAAACATATATATGACAAATTTTGAATGCTAGTCCAATTGTCGGTAGTCAATGAAACTCTACAACAATGAGATGATATGCTATCTAATAATTTATTCTTTTCCTTCACAAAAAAGAAAAAAAAATCCCTTAGTGTAGAGTTCCAAGATGGAATTTAAAATTGAGGCACACTAGCTTCAAAAAATTCCTTAAACTCATCCCTCTCAACAAAACAAAAAGGCAATTCATCTTTTATGATCATTTTCACCAAAGCCTCCCTAACTAGCTGTTGATCAAATTGCCAACAAGTTAAATTTTTATCCTCTGAACTTGTACCTTTAGTGAAACTCAACAAAGATTCTGACTTGTTTTTAGCTTCGTGAGCTTTTAGTAATTTTTTTTGTCTGGAAATTTCTTACAAGTCTTTCTAAAGTATTTCTATAAACCCTATGTACCTTGATCACTTTTTGCCACGTATTCTTTCCTACACCATATACAAGCTGCCCTACCAGTTTCATTTCCCTCTGAATCAACTAATATCTCATAAGTTTCCCAAACAGCAGACTTATACTTTTTATGAGCTTGAGGTTCAGATTTTCCTTTACTTTCTTTTATAATTGGAATTGAAGAACTTGTCATAACAATTGGTTCAGATCTCATAAGTTAAGTCCAGCCCTTGTCCGTCACACTTCTGTTTGCCTCCACCATGTCTCTGATGCCAGCAGCCTTTTGGATTGTTTTTTTTGACGAGAATTGAGTGATTAATTATTATTATTATGTGTCTCAGCCAATTTTGTTGAGTATTGGTTGTGGTGTTGTGGTTGGGCCGAATGGGTGGGCTGAATTTGTTACAGTCAGTTTTGTAGAGATTGCTTGTTTGAAATATTTATATGTATTTATGCTTAACATATCATATTAATTAATGGCATTGCAGATGGCACAATCTAGCGGTAAATAAAAAATACAATAAAATGAAGTTGATCACATCTCAAATGATCAAAGTACTGGTAAATCTAATCATCATCCATTCACGAACTCTCCTATTATTACGGCATGATCTTCAATTCCAATTGTAAAAGAATGTCAAGGTACATCTTAACCTCAAGCTCATAAAAGTATAAGTCTGATGTTTGGGAAACTTATAAGATATTAGTTGATTCACAAGAAAATGAAACTGGTAGGGCAACTTGTATATGGTGTAGGAAAGCATATTTGGCAAAAAGTGATCAAGCTACTTCGGGTTTATGGAAATACTTGAGAGAGACTTGTAGGAAATTTCCACCCAAAAAAGAATTAATAGAAGCTCACAAAGGTAAAGAAAAGTCACAATCATTGTTGAGATTAACTAAAGGTACTAGTTCAGAGGATAACAAATTAACTTGTTGGCAATTTGATCAACAACTAGTTAGGAAGGCTTTGGTGAAAATGATCATAAAAGATGAATTCCCTTTTTGTTTTGTTGAGAGGGATGAGTTTAAGGAGTTTTGTGAAGTTAGTGTGCCTCAATTTAAAATTCCATCTAGGCACTCTATATTGAGAGATTGTTTTTCTTTGTTTGTGAAGGAAAAGAAGAAATTATTTGATAGCATATCATCTCATTTATGTAGAGTTTCATTGACTAGCGACACTTGGACTAGCATTCAAAATTTGTCTTATATATGTTTGACTGTTTATTTCATTGATTCTCAATGGAATATGCATAAAAGGCTTTTAAACTTTTGTGTAATTAAAAGTCATTCTGGTGTTAATATTAGAAATGCTATTGAGTTTTGAATGAATGAATGGGGTTTGAGAAAGTTGATGTGCATTACTATTGACAATGCATCAAAAAATGATGTTGTAGTTGAACAATTGAAAAAAAAGCTTGTGAAGAAAAGTGGTGTACCTTTGAGAGGCGAGCATTTTCATATGAGATGTTGTGCTCATATCCTAAACTTAATTATCAGAGATGGCAATTCAGTAGTTGAGTGTGCTTTTCAAAAAATTAGAGGTGTGGTGAAATATGTGAGGAGCAGTCCTAAAAAATTAGATATGTTTAAGTTATGTGTTGAATAAGCAAACTTGACATATGGATCTTCATTGCAATTAGATTGTCCTACAATATGGAATTCAACTTATTTGATGCTACAAACTGATATAAAATATCAAAAAGAACTTGTTAAGTTGGAGGACAAAGACAATAGGTTATTCAAGGAGTTTGGTTCAAATGTTCCAACTGAGAGAGACTGAACAAATGCCAAAATTTTGGATCATTTCTTGAAAACTTTTTATGAGGTAAATTTTAAATTTTCTGGCTCATAATATTCTACCTCTAGCGTTTATTTTCCTGAGATTATTAGAATTTTGAAAAAAAATTGAGCTTTGTGAAAATATTAGAGATACAATGGTATTTGAAATGGGTATGAAAATCAGGCATAAATTCAACAAATATTGGGGTTCTCTTCAGTCAACAAATATTATGCTTTTTGTAGCAGTAGTGTTGGATCCTAGATATAAGCTCAAATATCTCAAGGTAAAGTACACTTAGCATTATGGTGAGGAATTGGCTAAAAATTTGCTGAAAAATGATAGAGATGCTTTCAATTAGATGATGAATGATTATAAAGATTTAAATGAAGATGAATCAAAAGAAGACGATTTCTCTTCTACTGTGTTGAAGAAAAATGATGATTTCTTTGATGGTATTTATACTTATGTTGATGATTTTTTTGTTGAATTGGAGAAAGAACAAGAATTTGCAGCATTGGAAGAGTTGGATACGTACTTGGAGGACAAACTTTAAAAAAATAGAATTGATTTTGATCTTCTAAACTGGTGGAAGGTAAATGAGGTTTGGTATCCTTCTTTGGAAAATGTAGCAAGGGATGTATTTGCTATCTAAGCATCTACTGTGGCTTACGAATCTACATTTAGCATTGTGGGGAGAACTTTAGATAAATTTAGGACTTCTTTAACACCTATTACAGCTGAAGTTTTCATATGTCTAAAAGATTGGTTAAGAAGCTTAAACAAATCTATTGAAATTGAATAATTAGTTCAAGACCTTGATGATAATGAATCAGGTTAGCATACAAATCTTGTAAATTTTAATTTCACTTTTACTTATTTTATTCATTCAATTTAATACAAATATGGTTCAATTACAATTTTCAGAGGGGTCTCAAGATCCAAATATTCTTCCAACTATAGTTGGCCAACTAAATTTGGAATGGGTGTGTTAAATTTTTTAAGGTAATATTTTGTTTTTTTATTACTCTTTCAACTTAGAAATTTATGTCTACATGATTACCACGTTTTCATCTTTGGTTGTCATTCTACAGTGGAGGAAGAAAATGGAGGAGTTATAGAAGAGATAATTAATTGGGTTTGGATTTTCGTTACTGTTACGGGACGGACCTTTGTAATGATTATTACCATTGTTGTTATTAGTTGTATTTTTTTTGTTATATTAAGCTGCCTAATTTTAGCAATTACTTAAGTAGTAATTGCTGCTACCAATGTTTGTGGTCATCTTTAGCTATTCCTTAATATTTTAAGTAATTGTTTAAAAAATGTAATTTTGCTATTATGGTTAACTTTCACTCGGCTGAACAACGCCAACTTGTGACAAAACAAAGAATGAAAATAAAGCACACAACTCGGTCCCGTTCTATTTAAAATACTTATCCTTGTCTACACATAAAAGCTTTTGACAAGGTAATGGAACTCATTTGTGGTATTCAGCCTATTTGACAAAAAAAAATTGGCACAATTTGAGTTTGAAAGATACATAACTAAGGAATGATAAATGGTACAACAAAAAGATTCGAGATGAACTAACTTGGCCGGTTTGATAAAAATAAAATAAAAAAAATGTCTAAACTCCATTCCGTCCCCGAACCATTTTCTTTACCCAAAATCCCCGATCTCCGTCTCATCTCGTCCTGATATTTTCAACCTATGGGACGGGTCTGGATCTTCAAAAAAAATCTCCCAACTGTGGGAAGGGACTGGAGATTTGTAATCCCCATCCCGTCTCGTCCAATGAGTACCCCTAGCATCGAGTGATTTATAGGTTTTATTTAAAAAATAAAATAACAAAAAATTTATTTTTATTATTTTTTGATATTTTCAAAGGTTATAACCTTTGAAAATATAATAATTTTTAAATTTTTTTTCATATGTGAATACAATATTTTGTTATACTAATCATTATATTTATATATTATATAAATTCAATATAAATAATTTTATTGATAAATATTATAATAATGATCAAAAAATAAATTAAAAATCCATTAATAATAAGATAGATATTAATTAAAATATAATTACAAAACTTAAAATAATTCAGTAGCAACGAAAAATATATTACTATATAATAATTTTTTGTTTTTGAATTTTTTCTTCTTTTAATAAGGTTATCTATATTTTTTTAATGAAAAATAATTTATATAAATTATATTTGTCTAATTCATAATTTATTTTGTAATTAATATTTATATATAAATAAACAAATAAATAATTATAATTAATATTTAAAATTATAATGAAAAAAAAATGAGATTTATTATTTATTATTTCGGGATACTGTTTTAATTTAAATTAGATCTGTCTCACTAATAATTTATTCGTAATTAATATTTCTAAAAAAATAAACTAATAAATAATTAAAATAAAAATTTAAAATTATACTGAATAAAAATTAAAATGAGATTTATGAATTATTATTAATGTATACCAGTTTAATAGTTTAAGTATTTAGATGTTTTTTTGTTAGCAGTTTTGTGATTTATGTTTTTAGGCTTTGTGGTTTATAGGTTTTAAATAAAAAAATAAAATAACAAAAAAAAATTCTATAATTTGTTATCATTTTCATAGGTTATAACCTTTGAAAATATAATAATATTTACAATTTTTTGAAATGTGAATACAATATTTAGTTTTAATAATATTAATAATTGTTATCATATAAATTTAATAGAAACAATTTTATTGATAGATAATATAATAATGATCAAAAATTAAATTAATAAACTATTAATAAAAAGATAGATATTAATTAAAAAATATTTACAAAACCCAAATTGATTCAAAATTAAAGTAAAATATATTACTGGATAATAATTTTTAATTTTTAAATTTCTACTTCTTTTATAAGCGTATATTTTTTTATTAAAAATAAATTAATTAAATTATATTTGCACACTCATACTTTATTTTGTAATAAATATTTCTATAAAAATAAACTAATAAATAATTAAAATGAATATTTAAAATAATAATAAATAGAAATAAAAATTAGTTTATTAATTATTAAGTAATATATAGCAGTTTAATGGTTTATGTATTTAGGCATTATGGGGTTTAGGAGTTTATTGATATCACTGTGTATGCATTTAGTCGTTTATTGGTTTTATTTAATAAAAAAAATAAAAAAAATTATTTTTATTAATTTTTGATATTTTCAAAGGTTATAACCTTTGAAAATATAATAATTTTTAAATTTTTTTCAAAAGTGAATAAATATTTATTTATAATAATCATAATAATTATATATCATATAAATTCAATATTAACAATTTTATTGATAGATATTCTAATAATTATCAAAAAATAATTTAAAAATCCATTGTGAATAAGATTGATATTACTTAAAATATAATATCAAAACCTAAAATGATTCAAAAGCAAAGCAAAATATATTACTTAATATTAATTATTTGTTTTTAAATTTTTATTCATTTTATAAGCTTATCTATTCTTCGATGAAAAATAATTTTTATAAATTATATTTTTAACTCATAATTTATTGATAAATATTCTAATAATGATCAAAAAATAAATTAATAATCTATTATTAATAAGATAGATATCAATTAAAAAATATTTACAAAACCTAAAATGATTCAAAAGAAAAGCAAAATATTTTACTATATAATAATTTTTTGTTTTAAAATTTTTTTTTGTTTTAAAAAGTTTATCAATAATATTTTGATGAAAAATAATTTATATAAATTATACTTGTCTAAATCAATTTATATTTTTATTAATATTTATAGATAAATAAACAAATAAATAATTAAAATGAATATTTAAAATTATAATGAAAAAAAAATGAGATTTATTATTTATTATTTTGGTTATACTGGTTTAAAATGATTATCTATTTAGGATTTTCGAGATTTAGGAGTTATTGATTTAAGTATTTAGGCATTTAGTGGTTTAAAGAATTTATTTAAATAATGAAATAACAAAAAATTTATTTTTTTTATTTTTTCAAAATTTCAAAGGTTATAACATTTGAAAATATAATAATTTTAAATTTTTTTTTAAATGTTAATAAAATATTTAATAATAATAATCATTATAATTATATATAATATAAACTAATTATAAATAATTTTATTGATAGATATGATATCAATTATCAAAAATTAAATTAATAAACTATTATTAATTTGATAGATATAAATTAAAATATAATTACAAATCCTAAAATGATTCAAAATTAATGTAAAATTTATTACTAAATAATAATTTTTTGTTTTTAAATTTATACTTCTTTTTATAAGATTATATTTTTTTTATTAAAAGTAAATTATTAATATTATATTTGTCTAACTAATTATTTCTTTTGTAATTAATATTTATATAAAAAATAAACTAATAAATATTTAAAATGAATATTTAAAATTATAATGAATACAAATTAAACTGAGATTTAAGATTTATTATTGCTGTATATGTAATTTATTTTTTGATAATCTATTTGTATAACCAAATATTTTTTATTTTCTAATATTTTTATGTAAGTGCAGAAAAGGAAATATTAAGAGACCGGGGATGCAGCAGTAGCACAATAACGGAGGTCTTCCTGACCGATAGCGGGCCGAAATTGGAGCAGAGCCTGACCCATCTGATGATTCAACCTGCTTCGGTTAAATTAACCGAGAGAAATTTTAATATAAAATATTTTGTAATTTATTTTCGCGTGGCTGTTTTTGGACCCATAGAACTGTTCATTGTGTCTTTCTCTTCTCTCTGTGAGATTTATCATGACTATTGTGTGTGTTGCATACTGAAAGATATTTCTGTTGCTTTAATGTGTAATGCAAAAGCATTTTCTGGTGGATTTAGCTAGTTGTACTGAGCGACTAGCGAACTATGTTATTTTCATTGTTTATTTCTCATTTTTTGATTCTATCCTGGATAGTTGCTGAATTGGGATATATATATATTACTTGTTTTCTATTGTTTCTGTGTTTCTGTATCTCAATCTCACTACCATGGAAGCAAAATTGTCCAACAATTATATATGGTATACCGGTTTAATGGATCGATTATTTAAATGTTTTGTCATTTAGGAGTTTAGCAATTTATGTTTTTAGGCATTTAGTGGTATATAGGTTTTATTTATATAATAAAAATAAATTCTTTTTTTGATTTTCAAAGGTTATAACAATTGAAAATAAAATAATTTTTAAAATCTTTTGAAATCTGAATACTATGTATAATAATATTAATCTTATTAATTATATATCATATAAATTCAATATAAATAATTTTAATGATAGCTATTATAAGTATGATCAAAAAATTAAATTAATAAACTATTATTAATAATATAAATATCAATTAAAATATATTTACATAACACAAAATGATTCAAAATCAAATAAAAATATATTACGAAATAATAATATTTAATTTTTAAAATTTTCCATCTTTTTATAAGCTTATATTTTTTTATGATTAAAAATAAATTATTTAAATAAAATATGTCTCACTCGAAATTTATTTTGTCATTTATTTTTCTAAAAATTAAAATATAAAGATTTAAAATGAATATTTAAAATTATAATAAATAGAAATAAAAATGATATTTATTATTTATTAAGTAGGATACAACTGTTATAAGGTTTATGTATTTAGGGGTTTCGGGTTTTATGAGCTATTGATTTATGTAAGTAAACATTTAGTGGTCTATATGTTTTATTTAAAAAACAAATAACAAAAAATTAATTTTTTGTATTTTTTCTCATTTTTTAAGATTAAACCTTTTAAAATATAATAATTTTTAAATTTTTTCCAAATGTGAATACAATATTTATTGATAATAATCATAATAATTATATATCATATAAATTCAATATAAACAATTTTATTGATAGATATTTTTATAATTATCAAAAAATAAATTAAAAATCTACTATGAATAAGATTGATATTACTTAAAATATAATATCAAAACCTAAAATGATTCAAAAGCAAAGCAAAATATATTACTTAATAATATTTATTTGTTTTTAAATTTTTATTTTTTTATAAGCTTATCTATTTTTTGATGAAAAATAATTTTTATAAAGTATATTTTTAACTCATAATTTATTTTATAATTAATATATATATAAATAAAAAACTAAACAATCAAAATGAATTTTTTAAATTATAATGAAAACAAATAAAAATGAGATTTATTAATTATTATTTAGTGTATACCAGTTTAAAGGATTATCTATATAGGGGTATCTGGATTTTGTAGTTTAGTGATTAAAGTGGTTAGGCATTTAGTGATTTATAGGTTTTATTTAATCAATGAAATAACAAAAAAAATATTTTTTTTATTTTTTCAAATTTCAAAGGAAACTTTGAAAATATAAAAATTTTAAAACTTTTTTCAAAAGTGAAAACAATATTTAGTTATAATAATTATTAAATTTATATATCATATAAATTCAATATAAATATTTTTATTGATAAATATTCTAATTAAGATCAAAAAATAAATTAATAATCTATTATTAATATGTTAGATATCAATAAAAATATAATTACAAAACCTAAAATGATTCAGAAACAAAGCAAAATATATTACTATATAATATTTTTTTGTTTTTAATTTCTTTCTTCTTTTATTAAGTTTATCTATATTTTTTGTTCAAAAATAATTTATATAAATTATATTTGTATATCTTATAATTTATTTTGTAATTAATATTTATATAAAAATAAACAAATAAATAATTAAAATGAATATTTACAATATTAATGAATAAAAAATAAAAATGAGATTTATTATTTATTAAGTAGGATATACATGTTTAAAAAATATATATATTTAGGGTTTTTGAGATCTAGAAGTTATTGATTTAAGTATTTAGGCATTTAATAATTTATAGGTTTTATTCAAACAATGAAATAACAAAAAATTTATTTTTGATATTTTTTCAAATTTTCAAAGGTTATAACATTTGAAAATATAATAATTTTGAAATTTTTTAAAAATGTTAATACAATATTTAGTAATAATAAATATTATAACTATATATAATATAAACTAAAGATAAATAATTTTATTGATAGATTTTATATCAGTTATCAAAAAATAAATTAATAAATTATTATTAATATGATAGATATAAATTAAAATATAATTAAAAAACCTAAAATGATTCGAAATCAAAGTAAAATTTATTACTAAATAATAATTTTTTTAAACTTTTCGCATCATTTTATAAGCTTATATGTTTTTTTGATGAAAAATATATTATTTAAATTATATTTGTATCACTCATAATTTATTTTGTATTTAATATTTCTATAAATTATTTAAATTATATTTAAGGTTTACGAGTTTAAAGTTTTAAGTATTTAGCGGCTTCAGAGTTTAGGAGTTTAGATATTTATGTATTTAGGCATTTAATGGTTTATAAGTTTTATTTAAACAATGATATAAAAAAAATTATTTTTCTAATTTTTCTCAATTTTGAAGTTTATAAACATTGAAAATATAAAAATGTTTTAATTTTTTTTATATATGAATACTATTTAGTTATGATAATCTTAATAATTATACATCATGTAATTTCAATATAAACAATTATATTGAAATATATTATATTAATAATTAAAAAATAAATTAATAAACTATTATTAATAAGATATATATTATTTTAAATATATTTGCAATACATAAATTTATTCCAAATCAAAGTAAAATATATGAAAAAATAATACTTTCTTTGATGTTTTGCTTCTTTTTATAAGTTTATATTCTTTGTTATTAAAAGTAAATTATTTGAATTATATTTTTCTTCCTCATAATTTTTTTTTAATTTATAATTCTATATAAATAAACTAATAAATAATTAAAATGAATATTTAAAATTATATAAATACAAATAAAATTTAGATGTATTATTGATTATTCATGATATACTAGTTTAATAGTTTATGTATTTTGGTGTTTTGGGGTTTAGTGATTTAAGTGTTTATGACTTTACTGATTTATAGTTTTTATTTAAAGAATGAAAAAATAAAAAATTAAATTTTTTTATTTTTTTAATTTTTGAAGATTATAACCTTTGAAAATATAATAAGTTTTAATTTTATTTAAATGTGAATATACTATTTAGTTATAATATTCTTAATAATTATATATAATGTAAACTCAATATAAATAATATTTTTAATAGATATTATAATAATGATCAATAAAAAATTAATAAACTATTATTAATAAGAATGATATAAATTAAAATATAATTGCAAAAACTAAAATGATTCAAAATCAAAATAAAATATATTACAAAATAATAAAATTTTGTTTTTTAAATTTTGCCTCTTTTTATAAGCATATATATTTTTTTTGATAAAAATGAATTATTTAAAATAGATCTGTCTCACTAATAATTTATTTTGTGATTAATAATTCTATAAAAATAAACTGATAACTAATTAAAATAAAAATTTAAAATTACATTTAATAAAAATTAAAATGACATTTATGATTTATTATTAATGTATAACAATTTAATAGTTTAAGTATTTAGAAGTTTTGTCGTTTAAGAGTTTAGCGATTTATGTTTTTAGGCATTTGTGGTTTGTAGGTTTATTAAAACAATAAAATAACAAAAAAAAATTAGTAATTTTTTATGATTTTCATAGGTTATAACCTTTAAAAATATAATAATATTTAAAATTTTTTGAAATGTGAATATGATATTTAGTTATAATAATTTTAATAATTATATATCATATAAATTTAATATAAACAATTTTATTGATAGATATTATAATAATGATCAAAAATTAAATTAATAAACTATTAATAATAAGATTGATATTAATTAAAAAATATATATATAACCCAATTTGATTCAAAATTAATGTAAAAAATATTACTGGATAATAATTTTTAATTTTTAAATTTTTACTTCTTTTATAAGCGTATATATTTTTTGTGATAAAAAATAAATTATTTAAATTATATTTTTCGCACTCATAATTTATTTTGTAATAAATATTTCTATAAAAATAAAATTATAAATAATTAAAATGAATATTTAAAATAATAATAAATTGAAATAAAAATTAGATTTCTTAATTATTAAGTAGCATATAGCGGTTTAATGCTTTATGTATTTAGGCATTACGGGCCATAGGAGTTTACTGATTTTACTGTGTATACATTTAGTGGTTTATAGGTTTTATTTAAAAATTAAAATAACAAAAAATTTATTTTTATTATTTTTTGATATTTTCAAAGGTTATAACGTTTGAGAATATAATAATTTTTAAATTTTTTTCAAATGTGAATTCAATATATTGTTATAATAATCATTATATTTATATATCATATAATTTTAATATAAACAATATTATTGTAAAATATTCTAAAAATTATCAAAAGATAAATTAATAATCTATTATTAATAATATAGATATCAATTAAAATATAATAAAAAACTTAAAATGATTCAGAAGAAATCAAAATATATTTCTATATAATAATTTATTGTTTTGAAATTTTTTTTTCTTTTAAAAAGTTTATCCATATTTTTTTGATGAAAATTAATTTATATAAATTATATTTGTCTAACTCATAATTTATTTTTTAATTACTATTTATCTAAAAATAAACAAATAAAAAATTAAAATGAAAATTTACAATAATAATGAAAAAAATAATATTGATATTTATTCTTTATTATTTTGGGCATACAAGTCTAATTTAAATTAGATTTTTCTCACTAATTATTTATTTTGTAATTAATATTTCTATAAATATAAACTAATAAATAATTAAAATAAAAATTTAAAATTATACTGAATAAAAATTAAAAAGAGATTTATGAATTATTATTAATGTATACCAGTTTAATATTTTAAGTATTTAGATGTTTTTTCGATTATGACTTGAGCGATTTATGTTGTTAGGCATTTAGTGATTTATAGCTTTTATTTAAACAATGAAATAAAAAAAAATTATTTTCGATATTTTTTCACATTTTCAAAGGTTATAACCTTTAAAAATATAATAATTTTAAAATTTTTAAGAATTGTGAATATAATATTTAGTAATAATAATCATTATAATTATATATAATATAAACTAAATATAAACATTTTTATTGATAGATATGATATCACTTATCAAAAAATAAATTAATATGCTCTTATTAATATGATAGATATAAATTAAAATATAATTGCAAAACCAAAAAATATTTAAAATCTAAGTAAAATTTATTACTAAATAATAATTTTTGTTTTGTTTTTGCTTCTTTTTATAAGCTTATATTTCTTTTTGATGAAAAATAAATTATTTAAATTATATTTGTATCACTCATAATTTATTTTGTAATTAA
>JAREIK010001458.1:70041-92003 GCA_029783825.1 Sapria himalayana
AATTTATATCTATCATATTAATAATAGTTTATTAATTAATTTTTGATAATTGATATCATATCTATCAATAAAATTATTTATAAATAGTTTATATTATATAATTATAATGATTATTATTACCAAATATTTTATTCACATTTTAAAAAAAATTTAAAATTATTATATTTACAAATGTTATAACCTTTGAAAATTTGAAAAAATAACAAATATAATTTTTTTATTATTTCATTGTTTAAATAAATCCTATAAACCAGTAAATGCCTAAATATTTAAATCAATAACTCCTAAATCTCGAAAACCATAAATAGATAATCATTTTAAACCGGTATACCCTAAATAATAAATAATAAATCTCAATATTATTTTTTTCATTATAATTTAAAATATTCATTTTAATTATTTATTCATTTATTTTTATATAATTATTAAGTATAGAATAAATTGAGTTAGACAAATATAATTTACATACTTATTTTTCATCGAAAAAATATAGATAAAATTTTAAAAGAAAAAAATTGAAAACAAAAAATTATTATATAATAATATATTTTGCTTTGTTTCTAAATCATTTTATGTTTTATAATTATATTTAAATTGATATCTATCTTATTAATAATAGATTATTAATTTATTCTTTGATCATTATAAGAATATTTATAAATAAAAATATTTATATTGAATTTATATGATATATAAATATAATGATTATAATAACTAAATATAGTATTCACTTTTGAAAAAAATATAAAAATTATTATATTTACAAAGGTTAACCTTTGGAAATATCAAAAAATAAAAAAATAAATTTTTTGATATTTTTTTTAAATAACACATATGAACCAATAAATGCATACACAGATAAATCAGTAAACTCCTAAACCCCGTAATGCCAAAATACATAAACCATTAAACCGCTATATACTACTTAATAATTAATAAATCTAATTTTTAATTCTATTTATTATAAGTTTAAATATTCATTTTAATTATTTATTAATTTATTTTTATAGAAATATTTATTACAAAATAAATTATGAGTGCGACAAATATAATTTAAAAAATATATATGCTTATAAAAGAAGTAAAATTTTAAAAAATAGAATTTATTATAACTAAGTATTGTATTCACATTTCAAAAAATTTTAAATATTATTATATTTTCAAAGGTTATAACCTATGAAAATTTGAAAAAATTATAAAATTTTTTTTTGATATTTTATATTTTTAAATAAAATGTATAAACCACTAAAAGCCTAAAAGCATAAATCGCTAAAATCCTAAATTAAAAAACCTCTAAATACTTAATCCATTAAACTGGTATACAGTAATAATAAATAATAAATCTCATTTTAAATTTTATTCAGTATAATTTTAAATTTTTATTTTATATATTTATCAGTTAATTTTTATAGAAATATTAATTACAAAATAAATTATTAGTGAGAAATATCTAATTTAAATTAAACTGGCATCCCTAAATAATAAATTAAAAATCTTATTTTTTTTCATTATAATTTTTAATATTGATTTTAATTATTTATTAGTTTATTTTATAAAATATTTATTGCAAAATAAATTATGAGTGCGACAAATATAATTTAAATAATGTATTTTCTATAAAAAAAATATACACTTATAAAAGAAGTAAAAATTTAAATATTAAAAAATTATTATACAGTAATATATTATAGTTTAATCTTGAATCGATTTAGGTATTGTAAATATTTTTTAAATTAATATCTATCTTATTATTAATAGTTTATTAATTAAATTTCGATCATTATTATATTATCTATCAATAAAATTTTTTATATGAATTTATATGATATATAATTATTAATATTAAAATAACTAAATATCGTATTCACATTTCAAAAAATTTTAAATATTATTATATTTTCAAAGGTTATAACCTATGAAAATGTGAAAAAATTACAAATATTTTTTTGTTATTTTATTGTTTAAATAAAACTATAAACCACTAAATGCCTAAAAACATAAATTGCTAAATTCCTAAATGACAAAACCTCTAAATACTTAAATCATTAAATAGGTGTACATTAATAAAAAAATCATAAATCTCAATTTAATTTTTATTAAGTATAATTTAAAATTTTTATTTTAATTATTTATCAGTTTATTTGTATAGAAATATTAATTACAAAATAAATTATTATTGAGACAGATCTAAGTTAAATAATTTATTTTTTATCAAAAAAAATATATATCCTTATAAAAAGAGGCAAAATTTTTAAACCAAAAATTTATTATTTAGTAATATATTTACTTTGATTTTTAATCATTTTAGATTTTGTAATTATATTTTATTTATATCATTCTTAATAATAATGGTTTATTAAGTTTTTATTAATCATTATTATAATATGTATTAATAAAATTATTTATATTGAGTTAACATTATATATAATTATTAAGATAATTATAACTAAATATTATATTGACATTTTAAAAAAAAAATTAAAAATTATTATATTTTAAAAGGTTATTACCTTCAAAAATAAAAAAAAAATCAAAAAATTAAATTTTTTATCTTTTCATTCTTTAAATAAAAACTATAAATCACTAAAGGTCTAAACAATTAAATCACTAAACCCCAAACACCTAAATACTCAAACCATTAAACTAGTATATCCTAAATAATAAATAATAAATCTTTATTTTATTTGTATTCATTATAGTTTTAAATGTTCATTTTAATTATTTATTAGTTTATTTTTATAGAATTATAAATTAAAAATAAATTATGAGGAAGACAAATATAATTTTAATAATTTACTTTTAATAAAAAAAATATAAACTTATAAAAAGAAGCAAAACATCAAATAAATTATTATTTAGTAATAAATTTTATTTTGATTTTAAATAAATTTACGTTTTGCAAATATATTTTAAATAAAATCTTTCTTATTAATTATAGTTTATTAATTTATTTTTTAATAATTAATATAATATCTATCAATATAATTGTTTATATTGAATTTACATGATATATAATTATCAAGATTATCATAACTAAATATAGTATTCACATATAAAAAAATTTTAAAAATTGTTATATTTTCAAAGGTTATAACATTCAAGAATGATAAAAAATAAAAAAAATAAATTTTTTGTTATATCATTGTACAAATAAAACTTATAAACCATTAAATGCCTAAACACATAAATCTCTAAACTTTTAAACACCGAAGCCCCTAAATACTCAAACCTTTAAACTCGTAGACCTTATAATATAATTTAAATAATATATTGAAATATTAATTACAAAATAAATTATGAGAGATACAAATATAATTTAAATAATTTATTTTTCATCAAAAAAATATATAAGCTTATAAAAAGAAGCAAAAACTAAAAAACAAAAATTATTATTTAGTAATAAATTTTACATTGTTTTTGAATCATTTTATGTTTTTTAATTATATATTTAATTTATATCTATCATATTAGTAATAGCATATTAATTTATTTTTTGATAATTGATATCATATCTATCAATAAAATTATATATATTTAGTTTATATTCTATATAATTATAACCTTTGAAAATGTGAAAAAATATCAAAATATTTTTTTTGTTATTTCATTGTTAAAATAAAACCTATAAACCACTAAATGCCTAAAAACCTAAATCTCTAAACAACTAAATGACAAAACCTCAAAATACATAAACCATTAAACTGGTAAACATTAATAATAATTCATAAATATCATTTTAATTTTTATTCAGTATAATTTTAAATTTTATTTTAATTATTTATCAGTTATTTTTATAAAAATATTAATAACAAAATAAATTATTAGTGAGACAGATCTAATTTAAATTAAAATAGTATCCCTAAATAATAAATAATAAATCTAATTTTTTTTGATTATAATTTTAAATATTCATTTTAATTATTTATTTGTTTATTTATATATAAATATTAATTACAAAATAAATTGAGCTATACAAAAATAATTTATATAAATTTTTTTTCATCAAAAAATTATAGATAAACTTTTTATAATAAAAAAATTTCAAAACAAAAAATTATTATATAGTAATATATTTTGCTTTGCTTCTGAATCATTTTAAGTTTTGTAATTATATTTTAATTGATATCTATCGTATTAATAATAGATTATTAATTTATTTTTTGATCATTATTAGAATATTTAAAAATAAAATTGTTTATATTGAATTTACATGATATATAATTATAAAGATTATTAAAACTAAATATTATATTTACATTTGAAAATAATTTAATAATTATTATATTTTTAAAGGTTATCATCTTTGAAAATGAGATAAAATCACAAAAATAAATTTTTTGTTATTTTATTATTTATATAAAACATATAAACTACTAAATGCCTAAATGCTTAAATCATTAAACTCCAAAACACCAAAACCCTTAAATACTTAAACATTTAAACCATCTTTAAAGGTTTAAGTATTTATAAATAATATATAAATATCTATCAATAAATAATAGTTTGTTAACTGATTTTTTGATCATTATTATATTTATATTTATATTTAGTTTATTAATATCTATCAATACAATTGTTTATTTTTAATTTACATCATATATAATTATTAACTTTATTATAACTAAATATTGTATTCACATTTGAAAAAAATTTAAAAATTATTATATTTATAAAGGTTATAACCTTGAAAATTGATAAAAAATTTGAAAAATAATTTTTTTGGTATTTCATTATTTAAATAAAACATATAAACTACTAAATGCCTAAAGACTTAAATCACTAAACTCCTAAATGAATTAAACCATTAAACTGGTATACCCTAAATAATTAATCATAAATCTCATTTTTATTTGTATTCATTATAATTTTAATATTCATTTTAATTATTTATTAGTTTATTTTTATAGAAATATTAATTAAAAAATAAAATTATGAATGAGACAAATATAATTTAAATAACTTATCTTCATCAAAAAAATTTATAAGCTTATAAAAAGAATCAAAAATTTAAAAATAAAAAATTTTTATTTAGTAATATATTTTACTTTGATTTTGAATCATTTTAGGTTTTGCAAATATATTTTAATTAATATCTAGCTTATTAATAATAGTTTATTAATCTATTTTATGATCATTATTATAATATCGATCAATAAAATTATTTATATTGAATTTCCATGTTATTTAATTTTTATGATTATTATAATTAAATATTGTATTAACATTTGAAGAAAAAATTAAAAATTATCATATTTTCAATGGTTATAACCTTGAAAATGAGAAAAAATCATAAAAATAATTTTTTTGTTATTTAATTATTTAAATAAAACCTATAAACCACAAAATACCTAAATACTTAAATTACTAAACTCCTAAACCCTCATACTACAGCACCACACACACATAGCGACGGACCAGAGTACACACGTGCACATATTCTTGTCGATTTTGGCGTAGCATTTAGAGGGGCCAGCAAGTTCTGGAAGCAGCCAAAAGTATGGGCCTCCAGCTTGTAGAGGACCCCACTAGCAAGCCGGGATGATAACATTCAAAAAACTGACGAGACCGAACAAAGTGGTCTGGTGTAAACACAGGAGTAGCTAGGAGTGGGTCCCACTAGCCCTATCAGGCAGCATAGAGGGCCACCCAGCCGTCGCCCAATAGGAGTAGCTGATAATCAATGATTAATTGGAGAGCCAAAAAAATTTGAAGCATCACCAAGTAGGGCCAGTAAGCAAAGGAGTCCAGACCAGCCACACGGTGGCGAAAGATTCAAACTTGTAGTTTATGTTTGTAGTTATATTTGTATTTTGGAATTTGTATGCAGCATGTACTTGTAGAGATGGATAATGACATACTCACACACACAATCTTGTCTGTTCTCTATGTAGCATGCAATGAGGGCAACTGGACCCATGAGTATCTTTAAGTGGGACCCACCATACATTTTGTAAATACACATTAGGCGATGCTACACTCTTGGGAGCAGAAGACCCATCTTTATAGCATTTTTTAATTTTACTTGTATGCTAGCTTGGTTGTACGCGTAGATAATTAGACTATGAGATGGACCTCATCACACATGCCTACCGATGCATGCATATTTTTTGATATTTTGTCGGTGCAACATACAGCCACTTCTTGGAGCTCGAAGAGGAAGCATTCTAAACCAAGAGATACTCTTTTGAGGATCATTGGAGCAAAAGAATGTGGAATTCAGAGGTGAGAATGAATTGACAATGTGCCGTAGATATGGACTTATGGATTTATGGGTATTTAGTTTTACATGTATTCCATTGCATAGAAATGACAAAAGCAAATGCTTGATGCTGCATATCACACACATGCACATATCTTATATTTGCATAGTTTTAATATGGTGCATCATTCATGCTCCTCCAAAAGGCTTGGAAAAATCCGAATGGAAATGACGCAGTGTGCATAATGACTCAATGCCAACTCTGAAGTATTGGAATGCCAGGTGAATTTAGTTGTATTTGTATGCTTGGAATTATTAGGCATTATGTTTTTTTATGTATTTTATGGATAGAATCATTAAGGTGCATAGGATTTGGTGGGCTGGCCTAAATTAATCAGCTTTTTAGTTTCTTGTAAGTTGTGTGCCTAAATGTTAAATAAAGTGTGTATTTTCCAAATAAAAAACAAAAAAAAACCATAAGCCCTAAACTTTAAATCCTAAACCTTAAACCATAAACTATAACCCTAACCCATAAACCCTAAATCTTAAATCTCATGTTTTGCACTTTTATAATCTAATGAGTAAGTGTTAAATTAAATAAAAATATACAACTTTTAGGAATGTCATATATTTATCTTTTTGTATATGTAACACAAAGTCATGACTCAAGGGGTGAGTTATGGATTCACTATCTTTCTTACTTTAGATTAAAGTAGCATTAGCAATGGTCATCATTGTATATTTTGTCTCTAGAAGACAAAATCATATCGATGAGAATATATCATAACTTGTGTCTCTCTTTTGAACATATTTTTATGGCACTAAGAATGATCATGAATTCATATTTAATCACTATAATACTAGGGTCACAGTATTGGATATGACCATTGCTTGTGCATTTTATCTTTATATTGCAAAGTCATTGCACTAGGAATGATTGTAACTTTGGACATTCCTCAAGAGCAAAAGTCATGACCCTAGAAATAGTTAAAGCTCGAGTACTAGTCTTTATAACTTTTTATAGCTAAAATTCTTGGGATTGGAAATATCACTATGGCTTTTTCCCTTGATTTGTGACCTCAAGTATCAATATGCAAGACTAATATTTTGAGCAATGATTAAAACCTTTTATACATTTGAATATTATTCATTTACACCTTTTTGGGTATTGTGAGCTTGTATACATAACTCATTTAATATAAAAAGAAAGAAATGATACTTTACATATCCATGAGGATATAAAAAAGGGGCTTAGACATGCCAATAAAATAATTTTTTTGATTCTTGATTGAAAGAGAGCCCATACTTCTTGCCCTGCTCAAACGACCATGGGGCTAGTTTGTTCTAATAGGCTGCAAGGTCATTATTTTTTTAGAGGTGACCTATGTTTTAAAAAAATTGCTTTTAGTGTGTGCATAAGAGATATTTTAGAAGAAATTACAATAATCAATATAAATAGCATCCTCAACAACTAGTTATCTCAATACATAGGGGTACAACTTTGGTTTAGTCTGTTAGCGTACATGAGTCAAATACCTTTGATAGCCTAGTGATTCAACATCAAATATGATGAGACATAATAGAGATAAAGTAAAAGCTCATATTATTTTGGTTAGAGCTTTAGCAATCATTCTAGAGTTGAGAGATGAACAAAATAAATTATTTTAATTATTCAATATAATTTAAATTTTTATTTTATTTATTTATCAATTTATTTTTATAGAAATATTAATTACAAAATAAATTATTAGTGAAACGGATCTAATTTAAATTAAACCGATATATCCTAAATAATAAAGAATAAATCTCATTTTTTTTTCATTTTAATTTTAAATATTCAAATTTAATTATTTATTTGTTTATTTTTATATAAATATTAATTACAAAATAAATTATGAGTAACACAAATATAATTTTTATAAATTATTTTTTGTCAATATAATATAGATAAACTTTTTAAAAGAAATAATAATTTCAAAACAAAAAATTATTATATAGTAATATATTTCGCTTAGCTTCTGAATCATTTTACTTTTTGTAAATATATTTTAATTGATATCTATCTTATTAATGATAGATTATTAAGTTATCTTTTCATCATTATTAGAATATTTATCAATAAAAATGTTTATATTGAATTCATATGATATATAAATATAATGATTATTATAACTAAATATTGTATTCACTTTTAAATAAAATTTTAAAATTATTATGTTTTCAAAGGTTATAACCTTTGAAAATGTGAAAAAATAAAAAAAAATAAATTTTTTTTTATTTTATTTTTTAAATAAAAACTATAGATCATTAAATGCTTGCTTACTTAAATCAGTAAGCTCATAAATCTCGAAACCCCTAAATACATAAACCTTTTAACAACTATATATTACTTAATAAATAATAAATCTCATTTTTATTTCTATTTATTATAATTTTAAATATTAATTTTAATTATTTATAATTTAATTTTTTAGAAAAATTAATTACAAATTAAATTTCGAGTGAGACAAATATTATTTAAATAATTTATTTTAATAAAATAAAATATAAGCTTATAAAAAGAAGGAAAATTTTAAAAATTAAATATTATTATTTAGTAATATATTTTGATTTGATTTTGAATCATTTTGTGTTATTTAAATATAATTTAATTATTATTATTATTATTATAGTTTATTAATTTATTTTTGATCATTATTATAATATCTACCATTAAAATTATTTATATTGAATTTATATGATATATAATTAGTAAGATTAATATAATTATATATGGTATTCACATTTCAAAAAATTTTAAATATTATTTTATTTTCAAAGGTTATAACCTTTGAAAATCAAAAAAATTCAAAAATAGAATTTTAAATTTTTATTATATAAATAAAACATATAAACCACTATATAATCCATTAAACTAGCATACCATATATAATAAATCATAAATCTCATTTTAATTTGTATTCATTATAATTTTAAATATTCATTTCAATATTTATTATTTATTTTTTATAGAAATATCAATCACAAAATAAATAATGAGTGAGACAAATATAATATTAATAATTTATTTTTAATCAAAAAAAATTTATAAGCTAATAAAAAGAAGTACAAATTTAAAAACAAAAAATTATTATTTAGTAATATATTTTACTTTGATTTTGAATCATTATATATAGGTTTTGCAATTATATTTTAATTGTTATCAATCTTATTAAGAATAATTTATTAATATATTATTCGATCAATTTTATAATATCGAACAATAAAATTACTTATATTCAATTAAAATGTCTTATAATTATTAAGTTATTATAACTAAATATAATATTTACATTTAAAAAAAATTTTAAAATTATTATATTTTCAAAGGTTATAACCTTCAAAAATAATAAAAAATCACAAAAATAATTTTTTTATAATTTTATTATTTAAATAAAACTTATAAACCACTAAATGCCTAAACATTTAAATCTCTAGACTCCTAAACCCCAAAACCCCCTAAATACTTAAACCATTAAACCTATATAACCTAAATAAAAAATAATAAATCTTATTTTTATTTGTATTCATTATAATTTTAAATATTCATTTTAATTATTTTTTAGTTTATTTTTATAGAAATAATAATTACAAAATAAATAATGAGTGAGACATATATAATTTAAATAAATTATTTTTTATGAAAAAAAATATAAGCTTATAAAAAGAAACAAAATTTCAAAAATTTAAAATTTTATTTAGTAATATAATTTACTTTGATTTTGAATTATTTTGGGTTCTACAAATATATTTTAATTAATATCTGTCTTAATAATAATAGTTTATTAATTTATTTTTTGATCATTAAAATAATATATATTAATAAAATTTTTATATTGAATTTACATCAAATATAATTATTAAGATTATTATAAATAAGTATTGTATTCATATTTTAGAACTATTAAAAAATTATTATATTTTCAAAGGTTATAACCTTTTAAAATCACGAAAATTCATAAAAATAAATTTTTTGTTATTTCATTGATTTAATAAAACCTATAAATCAATAAATAAAACCTAAATGTGTAGACATATAAATCAATAAACTCATTAACCCCAAACCTACACTAAACTTAAACCATTAAATATGTATACCCTAAATAATAAATCATAAATCTCATTTTTATTAGTATTCATTATAATTATATATATATTTTTTAATTATTTATTAGTTTATTTTTATAGAAATATAAATTAAAAAATAAATTAATAGTTAGACAAATATAATTTAAATAATTTATTTTTCATCAAAAAATATAAAAGCTTATAAATGGATACAAAAATTTAAAAAATTAAAATTAATATTTAGTAAAATATTTCACTTTGACTTTGAATCATTTTAGGTTTTTTAAATAAATTTTAAACAATATTTATCTTATTAATAATTGTTTATTAATCTTTTGTATGATCATTATTATAATATATATCAATATAATTGTTTATATTGAATTTACAGGATATATAATTATCAAGATTATCATAACTAAATATAGTATTCATATTTAAAAAATATTTAAAAATTGTTATAGTTTCAAAGGTTATATCCTTCAAAAATGAGAACAAATAACAAAAAAAAATTTTTGTTATTTTATTTTTTAAATAAAACCTATAAACTACTAAATGCCTAAACACATAAATCACTAAATTCTTAAATCCCAAAATTCCTAAATATATAAACTTTTAAACCTGTATATTTTATCTTATTAATATTAGTTTTATTTAATATCTATCTTATTAATATATTTTACTTTGATTCTGAATCATTTTAGGTTTTGCAAATAAATTTTATTTAATAACTATCTTATTAATAATTGTTTATTAATTTATTTTATTATCGTCATCATAATATCTATAAAATAAATTATTTATATTTAATTTACATAATATATAATTATTTAGATTATTATAACAAATTAATATTTTCACATTTTAAAAAAAAATTAAAAATTATTAAGTTTTCAAAGGTTATAACCTTTGAAAATAAGAAAAAATAAAAAAATAAATTTTTTGTTATTATATTTTTTAAATAAAATCTATAAACCACAAAATACCTAAATTCTTAATGACTAAACTCCTAAACCCCGAAGCCCATAAATACATAAGACTTTAAATTACTATACTCTAAATAATAAATAATAAATCTCATTTTTATTAGTATTCATTATAATTTTAAATATTTATTTTAATTATTTATCAGTTTATTTTTATTGAAATATTAATTACATAATAAATTATTAGTGAGATGGAATTAATTTAAATAATTTATTTTTCATCAAAAAAATATAAGATTATAAAAAGAGGCAAAATTTTTAAAACAAAATATTATTATTTAGTAATTTATTTTAATTTAATTTTGAATAATTTTATATTTTGCAATTATATTTTAATTTATATCATTCTAATTAATAATAGTTTATTAATTTATTTATTGATCATTATTATAATATCTATTAATAAAATTATTTATATTGATTTTACATTATATATAATTATCAAGATTATTATAACTAAATATTATTTTCACATTTTAAAAAAAATTAAAAATTATTATATTTTCAAAGGTTATAACCTTCACAAATTAGATAAAATCACTTAGGGCATAAACACTTAAATGACTAAATCCCAAAATACCTATATACTTAAACCATTAAACCTGTATATCCTGAATAATAAATAATAAATCTCAATTTTATTTGTTTTCATTATAATTGTAAATATTTATTTTAATTATTTATTAGTTTATTTTTATAGAAAATAAATTACAAAATAAATTATGAGCAAGAAAATTATAATTTAAATAATTTATTTTTAATAACAAAAATATAAACTTATAAAAAAAGCAAAATATTAAAAAAATTATTATTTAGTAATATATACTTTGATTTTGAATGAATTTAGATTTTACAAATATATTTTAAATAATATCTATCTTATTAATAATAGTTTATTAATTTATTTATTGATCATTATTATATTATCTAGCAATGTGATTATTTATATTGAATTTAAATGACTTATATTTATTAAGATTATTATAACTAAATATTATATTTACATTTGAAAAAAATTTAGAAATTTTTATATTTTCATAGGTTATAACCTTCAAAAATTAGAAAAAAAAATAAAAATAAATTTTTTGTTATATCATTGTTTAAATAAAACTTATTGACCACTAGATGCCTAAACACTTAAATCTATAAACTCCTAAACACAAAAGCCCCTAAATACATAAAACATTAAACTCGTAAACCTTAAATATAATTTAAATAATTTATTTTTCATCAAAAAAAATATAAGCTTATAAAAAGAATAAAAAACTAAAAAAAAATTATTATTTGGTAATAAATTTTAATTTGATTTTGAATAATTTTAGGGTTTGCAATTATATTTTAATTTATATCTATCATATTAATAATAGCATATTAATTTATTTTTTGATAATTGATATCATATCTTTCAATAAAATTATTTATATTTATTTTATATTATATATAATTATAATGATTCTTATTACTAAATATTGTATTCACATTTTTAAAAAAATTTAAAATTATTATATTTTCAAAGGTTATAACATTTGAAAATGTGAGAAAATATGAAAAATAAGTTTTTTATTATTTCATTGTTTAAATTAATCCTATAAACTACTAAATGCCTAAACACTTAAGTCAATAACTCTGAAATCTCGAAAACCATAAATAGATAATCCTTTTAAACTAGTATACCCTAAATAATAAATAATAAATAATAAATCTCAATATTATTTTTTTCAATATAATTTAAAATATTCATTTTAATTATTTATTCAATTATTTTTATTAAATATTAATACCAATATAAATTATGAGTTTGACAAATATAATTTATATAAATTATTTTTCATCAAAAAATATAGATAAACTTATAAAAAGAAGAAAAAATTTCAAAACAAAAATTTATTATATAGTAATATATTTTGCTTTCCATCTGAATCATTTTAGGTTTTATAATTATATTTTAATTGATATCTATCTTATTAATAATAGATTATTAATATATTTTTTGATCATTATTAGAATATCTATCAATAAAATTATTTATATTCAATTTATATGAAATATAAATATAATGATTATTATAACTAAATATTGAATTCACTTTTGAAAATATCAAAAAATAATAAAAATAAATTTTTTGATTATTTTTAAAAAAAAAAACCTATAACCACTAAATGCATACACAGTTAAATCAGTAAACTCCTAAACCTCGTTATGCCTAAAATCATAAACCATTAAACTGCTATATACTACTTAATAATTAATAAATCTAATTTTTATTTCTTTTTATTATAATTTTAAATATTCATTTTAATTATTTATTAGTTTATTTTTATAAAAATATTTATTACAAAATAAAGTATGAGTGCGACAAATATAATTTAATTAATTTATTTTTTAATAAAAAAAAATATACACTTATAAAAGAAGTAAAAATTAAAAATTAATAATTATTATCCAGTAATCTAATTTACTTTAATTTTGAATCAATTTGGGTTTTCTAAATATTTTTTAATTAATATCTATCTTTTTATTAATAGTTTATTAATTTAATTTTTGATAATTTTTTTATTATCTATCAATAAAATTGTTTATATTGAATTTATATGATATATAATTATTAATATTATTATAACTATATATTGTATTCACATTTCAAAAAATTATAAATATTATTATATTTTCAAAGGTTATAACCTATGAAAATGATTACAAATTATATAAATTTTTTTTGTTATTTTATTTTTTTATATAAAACCTATAAACCACTAAAAGCCTAAAAACATAAATCCCTAAACTTATAACGACAAAACCTCTAAATACTTAAACCATTAAACTGGTATACATTAATAATAAATCTTAAATCTCATTTTAATTTTTATTCAGTCTAATTTTTAATTTTTATTTAATTATTTATCAATTTATTTTATAGAAATATTAATTACAAAATAAATTATTAGTGAGACAGATCTAATTAAATTAAACTAGTATCCCTGAATAATAAATAATAAATCTTATTTTTTTTCATTATAATTTTAAATATTCATTTTAATTATTTATTTGTTTATTTATATATAAATATTAATTACAAAATAAATTATGAGTTAGACAAATATAATTTATTTAAATTATTTTTCATTAAAAAAATTAGATAAACTTATTAAAAGAAGAAAAAATTCAAAAACAAAAAATTATTATATACTAATATATTTTTCTTTTCTTCTGAATAATTTTAAGTATTGTAATTATATTTTTATTAATATCTATTTTATTATTAATGGATTATTAATTTATTTTTTTATCATTATTAGAATATCTATCAATAAAATTGTTTATATTGAATTTATATATTATATAAATATAATGATTAGTATAACTAAATATTGTATTCACATTTGAAAAAATATTAAATATTATTATATTTTCAAAGGTTATAACCTATGAAAATGAGATAAAAATAATTTTTTATTGTTATTTTTTTGTTTAAATAAAACATATAAACCACTAAATACCTAAAAAAATAAATCGCTAAATTCCTAAAAGACAAAACCTCTAAATACTTAAACAATTAAACTGGTATACATTAATAATAATAATAATTTCATTTTAGTAAATATTTGTTTTAAAAATTTTGCCTCTTTTTATAAGGATGTATATTTTTTTTGGTAAAAAATAAATTATTTAAAATAGATTTATCTCACTAATAATTTATTTTGTAATTAATATTTCTATAAAAATAAACTGATAAATAATTAAAATAAAAATTTAAAATTATACTTAATAAAAATTAAAATGAGATTTATGATTTATTATTAATGTATACCAATTTAATAGTTTAAGTATTTAGAAGTTTTTTCATTTAGGAGTTTAGTGATTTATGTTTTTAGGCATTTAGTGGTTTATACGTTTTATTTAAATAGTAAAATAACGAAAAAAAATTTTGTAATTTTTTGTCATTTTCATAGGTTATAACCTTTGAAATTATAATAATATTTAAAATTTTTTGAAATGTGAATACAATATTTAGTTATAATAATTTTAATAATTATATATCATATAAATTTAATATAAACAATTTTATTGATAGATATTATAATAATGATAAAAATTAAATTAATAAACTATTAATAATATGATAGATATTAATTAAAAAATACTTTCAAAACCCAAATTGATTCAAAATTAAAGTAAAAAATATTACTGGATAATACTTTTAATTTTTAAAATTTTACTTCTTTTATAAGCGTATATATTAGTTTATTCTAATATTAGTATATTAGTAAAAAATATTAGTTTATTTTAATAATAATTTTTTATTATTTTAAACTAGTATACATTATTCTGTATTATTAATAAAAAAGGCTTGTGAAGAAAAGTGTTGTACCTTTGAGAGGCGAGCATTTTCATATGAGATGTTGTGCTCATATCCTAAACATAATTGTCAGAGATGGTATTGCAGTAGTTGAGAGTTTAGGAGTCTAGAGATTTAAATGTTTAGGCATTTAGTGGTTTATAAGTTTTATTTAAATAATAAAATAATAAAAAAATTATTTTTGTGATTTTTTATCATTTTTGAAGGTTATAACCTTAAAAAATATAATAATATTTAATTTTTTTTCAAATGTAAATATAATTTGTATTTATAATAATCTTAATAATTATAAGACATTTAAATTCAAAATAAGTAATTTTATTGTTACATATTATAAAATTGATCAAATAATAAATTAATAAACTATTCTTAATAAGATATAGCAATTAAAATATAATTGCAAAATCTATATATAATGATTCAAATCTAAGTGAAATTTATTACTAAATAATAATTTTATGTTTTTAAATTTTAACTTCTTTTTATAAGTTTATATTTTTTTTTGATAAAAATTAATTATTAAAATTATAGTTGTCGCTCTCATTATTTATTTTGTAATTAATATTTATATAAAAAATAAACTAATAAATAATTAAAATCAATATTTAAAATTATAATTAATACAAATTAAAATGTGATTTATGATTTATTATACGTGGTATCCCGGTTTAATGGTTTGATTATTAAGGAGTTTTTTGTTTAGGAGTTTATCAATTTATGTTTTTAGGTATTTAGTGGTTTATAGCTTTTATTTATATGATAAAAATAAAAAAAAAATTTTTAGATTTTTTCTGATTTTCAAAGGTTATAACCTTTGAAAATAAAATAATTTTTAAAATTTTTTGAAATGTGAATACTATGTATAATTATATTAATCTTACTAATTATTATCATATAAATTCAATATAAACTATTTTAATCATAGATAATATAATAATGATTAAAAATTAAATTAATAAATTATTATTAATAATATTAAAATTAATTAAAATATATTTACATAACACAAAATGATTTTAACATTTTTTATTCTTTTTATAAGCTTATATTTTTTTTTGATTAAAAATAAATTATTTAAATAATATTTGTCTCACTCGAAATTTATTTTGTAATTAATTTTTCTAAATAATTAAACTATTAATAATTAAAATGAATATTTAAAATTATAATAAATAGAAATAAAAATGAGATTTATTATTTATTAAATAGTATATAGATGTTAAAATATTTATGTATTTAGGGGTTTCGGGGTTTATGAGCTTACTAATTTAAGTAAGTAAGCATTTAATGCATTATAGGTTTTATTTAAAAAATAAAATAACTAATAATTTATTTTTATTATTTTTTCTCATTTTTTAAGATTATAAGCTTTGAAAATATAATAAATTTTAAATTTTTTTCAAAAGTGAATACAATATTTATTTATAATAATCATAATAATTATATATCATATAAATTCAATATAAACAATTTTATTGATAGATATTCTAATAATTATCAAAAAATAAATTAAAAATCTATTATGAATAATATTGATATTACTTAAAATATAATATCAAAACCTAAAATGATTCAAAATCAAAGCAAAATATATTACTAAATAATAATTATTTGTTTATAAATTTTTATTCTTTTTATAAGCTTATCAATTTTTAGATTAAAAATAATTTTTATAAATTAAATTTTTAACTCATAATTTATTTTATAATTATTACATATATAAAAATAAAAAACTAAACAATCAAAATGAATTTTTTAAATTATAATGAAAACAAATAAAAATGAAATTTATTAATTATTATTTAGGGTATACAGATTTAAAGGATTATCTATTTAAAGGTATCGGAATTTTGTAGTTTAGTGATTTAGATATTTAAGCATTTAGTGATGTATATGTTTTATTTAAACAATAAAATAACAAAGAAAAAATATTTTTTTTTATTTTTTCCCATTTTCAAACGTTATAACCTTTGAAAATGTGATAATTCTAAAGTTTTTTTCAAAAGTGAATACAATATTTAGTTATGATAATCATTATATTTATATATCATATAAATTCAATATAAACATTTTTATTGATAAATATTCTAATAATGATGAAAAAATAACTTAATAATCTATTTTAATAAGATAGATATCAATTAAAATATAATTACAAAACCTAAAATGATTTAGAAGCAAATCAAAATATATTACTATATAATAATTTTTGTTTTAAATTTTTTTTTCTTTTAAAAAGTTTATCTATAATTTTTTGATGAAAAATAATTTACATAAATTATATTTGTGTAACTCATAATTTTTTTTGTAATTAATATTTATATAAAAATAAACAAATAAATAATTAAAATGAATATTTAAAATTATAATTAAAAATAATGAGATTTAATATTTATTATTTAGGGTATACCGGTCTAATTTAAATTAGATCTATCTTACTAATAATTTATTTTGTAATTAATATTTCTATAAAAATAAACTGAAAATTAATTAAAATAAAAATTTAAAATTATACTGAATAAAAATTAAAATGATATTTATGATTTATTATTAATGTATACTAGTTTAATGGTTTAAGTAATTAGCTGTTTTGTCTTTTAGGAGTTAGCGATTTAGGTTTTTAGGCAATTAGTGGTTTATTGGTTTTATTTAATAAATAAAATAACAAAAAAAATTTGTACTTTTTTCTCATTTTCATAGGTTATAACCTTTGAAAATAAAATAATATTTAAAATTTTTTGAAAGGTGAATATAATATTTAGTTATAATAATATTAATAATTATAAATGATATAAATTCAATATAAATAATTTTATTGATAGATATTATAATAATGATCAAAAATTAAATTAATTAACAATTAATAATAAGATAGATATTAATTAAAAAATATTTATAAAACCCAAATTGATTCAAAAGTAAATTAAAATATATTACTGGATAATAATTTTTAATTTTTAATTTTTTACTTCTTTTTTAAGCGTATATATATATATTTTTTGATTAAAAATAAATTATTTTAATTATATTTGTCGCATTCATAATTTATTTTTTAATAAATATTTCCATAAAAATAAACTAACAAATAATTAAAATGAATATATAAACTATAATAAATAAAATAAAAATTAGATTTATTAATTATTATGTATTATATAGCAGTTTAATGGGTTATGTATTTAGGTATTACAGGATTTAGGTGTTTACTAATTTAATTGTGTATGCATTTAGTGGTTTATAGGTTTTATTTAAAAAATAAAATAATAAAGCATTTATTTTTATTATTTTATGATATTTTCAAAGGTTATAAACTTTGAAAATATAATAATTTTTAAATTTTTTTCAAAAGCGAATTCAATATTTTGTTATAATAATCAATATATTTATATATCATATTTCAACATAAACAATGATTAGTGATAAATAATCTAATAATGATCAAAAAATAAATTAATAATCTATTATTAATAAGATAGATATCAATTAAAATATAATTACAAAATATAAAATGATTCATAAAAAAAGAAAAATATATTACTATATAAAAATTTTTTGCTTTGAAATTTTTTTTATTTTAAAAAGTTTATCTATATTCTTTTGATTAAAAATAATTTACATAAATTATATTTGTCTAACTCATAATTTATTTTTTAATTAATATTTATATAAAAATAAAAAATTAATAATTAAAATGAATATTAAAAATTATAATGAAAAAAAATGAGATTTATTATTTATTATTTAGGGTATACGGGTTTAATTTAAGTTATATATGTCTCACTAATAATTTATTTTGTAATTAATATTTCTATAAAAATAAACTGATAGATAAATAAAATAAAAATTTAAAATTATACTGAATAAAAATTAAAATGAAATTTATGATTTATTATTAATGTATACCAGTTTAATGGTTTAAGTATTTTGAGGTTTTGTCATTTAGGAGTTTAGCGATTTATGTTTTTAGGCATTTAGTGATTTATATGTTTTATTTAGACAATAAAATAACAAAAAAATTGTAATTTTTTGTCATTTTCAAATGTTATAACCTTTGAAAATTTAATAAAATTTAAAATTTTTTGAAATTTGAATACAATATTTAGTTATAATAAATTTAATAATTCTATATCTAATAAAATAAATATAAACAATTTTATTTATAGATATTATAATAATGATCAAAAATTAAATTAATAAACTATTTATAATAAGATAGATATTAATTAAAAAATATTTACAAAACCTAAATTGATTCAAAATTAAAGTAAAATATATTAGTTGGTAATAATTTTTAATTTTTAATAATACTTCTTTTAAAAGCATATATATATTCTTTGATTAAAAATAAATTATTTAAATTATATGTGTCTCACTCATAATTAATTTTGTAAAAAAAATTTCAATAAAAATAAACTAATAAATAATTAAAATAAATATTTAAAATAATAATAATTGAAATAAAAATTCAATTTATTAATTATTAAGTAGTGTATAGTGGATTAATGGTTTATGTATTTAGGCATTACAGGGTTTAGGAGTTTACTGATATAATTATGTATGTATTTAGTGGTTTATAGGTTTTATTTAAAAAATAAAATAACAAAAAATTTATTTTTATTATTTTTTCATATTTCCAAAGGTTATAACCTTTGTAAATATAATAATTTTAAAGTATTTAAAAAAGTGAATTCAATATTTAGTTATAATAATCATTATATTTATATATAATATAAATTCAATATAAACAATTTTATTCCTAAATATTCTAATAATGATCAAAAAATAAATTAATAAAAAATTATTAATAAGATAGATATCAATTAGAATATAATTACAAAATCTAAAATGATTCAGGAGAGCAAAATATATTACTATATAATAAATTTTAGTTTTAAAATTTTTTATTCTTTTTATAAGTTTATCTATATTTTTCGATGAAAAATAATTTATATAAATTAAATTTGTCTAACAAATAATTTATCTTGTAATTAATATTTATATAAAAATATAACAAATAAATAATTAAAATGATTATTTAAAATTATAATGAAAAAAATAATATTGGGATTTATTATTTATTATTAAGCGTATACTAGTTTGAAAGTATTATCTTTTTAGGGTTTTAGAGATTTAGGAGTTATTGATTTAAGTGTTTAGGCATTTAGTAGTTTATAGGATTTATTTAAACAATGAAATAACAAAAAAAATTATTTTTGGTATTTTCTGACATTTTCAAAGGTTATAACCTTTGAAAATATAATAATTTTATAATTTTTTAAAAATGTGAATACAATATTTTGTAATATAAATAATTAAAATTATATATAATCTTAACAAAATATAAAGAATTTTATTGATAGATATTAAATCATTATATTTTGTAATATAAATAATTATTGATCATTATTATAATATCAATTAATAAAATTAATTATATTTTGTTTATATTATATATAATTATTAAGATTATTATAACTAAATATAATATTCACATTTAAAAAAATTTAAAATTATTATATTTTCAAAGGTTACAACCTTCAAAAATTAAAAAAATCCAAAAAATTAAATTTTTTGTTTTTTAATTCTTTAGATAATAACTATAAATCACTAAAGGTCTAAACACTTAAATCACTAAACTCCTAAACCCAAAAACACCTAAATACTTAAACCATTAAACCGGTATATCCTGAATAATAATTATAAATCTGAATTTTATTTGTATTCATTATAATTTTAAATAATTATTTTAATTATTTATTAGTTTATTATTATAGAATTATAAATTACAAAATAAATTATGAGTAAGACAAATCAATTTAAATAATTTTTTAATAATCACAAAAATATAAAGTTATAAAAAAAGCAAAATATTAAAAAAATTATTATAAAGTAATTTATTTTACTTTGATTTTGAATAAATTTAGATTTTGCATATATATTTTAAATAATATCTATTTTATTAATAATAGTTTATTAAATTTTTTTGATCATTATTATAATATCTAGCAATGTAATTATTTATATTGAATTTAAATGACTTATAATTATTAAGATTATTATAACTAAATATTATATTTACATTTGAAAAAAATTTAAAAATTATTATATTTTCAAAGGTTATAACCTAGAAAAATTAAAAAAATAATAAAAAAATTTTTTTGTTATATCATTGTTTAAATACAACTTATAGACCACTAAATGCCTAAACACTGAAACCTCTAAACTCATAAACACAAAAGCCCCTAAATACTTAAACCTTTAAACTCGTAAACCTTAAATATAATTTTAAAAATTTATTAAAATATTAATTACC
>JAREIK010001459.1:0-217500 GCA_029783825.1 Sapria himalayana
ATTCTAAAAAAACTAGGATACGGATACGACTAGGATACGTCATGATAAAAAAAAAAAAATAAAAATTATTAATTATAAATATTAGGTATTTTAAAATAATTTAAAATTCTGTATTTTTAAAATAATTTAAAATTCTGTATTTTAAAATAATGTAAAAAAAATTTAAACCCTCTAACACTCCCCCCACCACCCTCCCTTTACAGTTTTGATTTTCGAACTCTCCCCCCTCCCGATACAGATTCCAAAACTCCTCATTCTCTTTATAGAATTAGGTTACCTTAGGTATTGTCGGCGCCTCGGCGGTGTGCTCCTCCCCTCCCCGTTTGACGCAATGACAATTGACAACTATTTCTTGTAATTGCTTGTCGGCAACTCATTGTCGGTGGTGTGCTCCTCAATTTGTTGGAGATGTAGGAGTAATAGTTAATATATAGTGTATTTCCGATGTGTTAGAATCGTAAAAATGTGTCAGTTGGTAAACGACGCGTCTGTAGGTAAACGACGCGTCTGTTGTTAACGACGACTGTTTCCGAACAACGCGTCGGATATGTCTCTGACGCGTATCCGACCCGTGTCCATGTGTCAGACACGTGGACACGGGTCGGACACGGTGACACGGCAGTTCCTAGGCATATCCGTGCAACATAGGTTATAGGTGTCCCAAGCCGACTTGTATCTTATATAAAAGTTTCTATTTTACACATTTTGTAGTGTGTTTCAAATTTCACATTTTATGTTTAGCTTGCAATTAAATATAGTATTTCTAGGGTTCTAAACCAGAGGATTTCTAGGAGAGATGTGTATTATACTAGCATAGTGCACACTGCACACAATAGTGCACAATTTCATGTTTGGAAGTGATGGCTTGCAAATACTATGTGCTATCTTTGTTTACTTGCCCACCCATTGTGTGGCCCCAAAAACACTGTTTTCCAGGGTGAGTGTCCCATTTTTTTTAGCTGTGTATGGTAGAATTGGGTGAACCTTATTTTTGAGTGATAATGGATTGCATTTTAACAGGTACAAGGAATGCATGCGGATGTCACCTCTTTGTGCAAGGCGAGTGTGTGGGGAGAAGCCTCTCGCATTTTCAATGAAGAAGGATTCAGAGCCCTTTGGAAGGGCAATCTGGTCACTATTGCTCATCGTCTCCCCTATTCGTCAGTCAACTTCTATGCTTATGAATGCTACAAGAGTGTAAGTTAAGAGCACCCTCAGAACCTGCTCGTGAGTTCTATTGTCTTCTTAAATTTCTCAATGCCATTAGCTCTGTTGCAGTTCTTGCTGTCTGTTCTTGGCCAGGACCAAGGTAGGCACCATGGTGCCAACCATGCTGTGCACTTTGCAGGAGGTGGGTTGGCTGGAATAACTGCTGCATCTGCCACATACCCACTGGATCTCGTGAGGACTCGTCTTGCAGCACAGGCAAGTCTCTTGATCTCAGAGAAGTAGCGATGTTTGGTCAGTGGAGGCCATTTTTTTTTTTCATGAAATTAATAGTTTTTTACTTTTTTGATTTTCTTCTGTTCTTGGCTGGGAGTGTCTAAGTTGGGTCTGGTTTTGAATTTGCGCAGAGAAACACAGTATATTACCGAGGCATATGGCATGCATTTCACACCATATGCAGAGAAGAGGGTTTTTTGGCTTTTACAAGGGGCTAGGAGCAACATTGCTGGTATATTTTTTTTTTTGTTTTCTCCCCTAATGTTGTTCTTCATCTATTCTTCTTTACTGCTGTTTTATTAATCTTCTCTTTGTGTGCATGACAGAGTGTTGGACCAAGCATAGCCATAAGTTTTTCTGTTTACGAGTCTGTCAGGACTCTTTGGCAGTCTAAAAGGTGAAGTTTTTCAGCTGGACCACTCTCTCATTCTAGTTTGGTTAAACACTAAGCCAAAAAAAAAGTAAAAATATCCATTAGCTCATAATAATGAAACATATGTGGGGTGGGTGTCCTAATATATTAAGCTAATGGATTGGGACAAGTCACTTATTAGTGTTGGGTGCTCGTAAAAATAATAAAATAAACTAAAAAAAAAATAAGCTAAATTTTGACAAAATGCAACTTCATCATCATGCTAGTATGTACTATGTATGCATTGTGGTCATGTTTACTTACTGATATGATATCTAAATATAAGTTATAATAATGATTTTATCTTGAATCTTCTTGAGGAATAGATAATTAATTTTTATGTATAGTGTCTGATATTAAAATATCAGATTAGATATTATATGTCTTATTGTTTGATTCTCATAGTAAATAATCATGAGAGAAGAAAGTAGATATTCAATTTCTTAGAGTATATTTCATATTCAAAGTATCGTGAGGTAATTTTGTTTCATATATTTCTAGAAGATAAATTATCCTCAAAAATAGTATAAAAGCTCGTAGTAGGTCCCCTCTTTCTGCAAGCTAGTATTCAACTTAAATTGAATATCCTACTAACTATAATTGTCTGTAATTACTAAAAGAGATCACGGGCTATGGTGACTTATTCACATACTTTAGTATGATGATTAAATAATTAATTTTTCTTATAATTTTTTTAAAAATAATTGAGTCAACCGAATTAGTTATATCAAATAAGAAATTAATACCTGGATTAATCATAGTATTTTTTTAGAGCACAACCCAACAAACTAATTTTCGTAAGTGTATCAATTGTATATATTTTTTGTGATAATATGATATTTTTTATTAGAGAAAATTATTTTTATTTTAAGAAAATATTCGAGTCTTATAAGATTTTTTTTTGAAATTATAATTAAAAATACTCATTGAGTTGATAATTCCTAATTCTTTATCTTTTTATTATTAAAAAATTATTCACATACACAATAAGTATAATCATCCATCATTAAAATTTTTCTAAAAACATAATAAAAAATTTGTTATGCACTTGTGTAAATCAAATAAAGTGATTTTATGTAAAGATCTTGTCAATTAAACTCTCTATAACTATTTCAGGTCATATAATAATTTTTGCTACTTATAAAATATATTGATTATGATACTCAAAACTCAGGCTGCTCCATATGTACTTCTATCTCAAGGTCACCATGATGAAATATATTCTTAATGTCTAGTTTATAGATTAATAAAGTTATTTCATGACTTAAAATAGTCACTAAGAGCCTGATTTGAAATATTCACTTACTTAGTAAGGAATTTGAATCTTTCTTTGAAGAGAATTATTGTTTGGCAAATGAGATATGTTACTTTGTGTGGGGAAATTTAATAACTTTATTTGAATCCTATAGTTGGTGAACCACTAGTTCCAATGACTCTCCAGTAAAACATTATCATGACAACAAGGTTGTGGAAAGTATTGCTAATAATCTAGTACAACATGATCCTACTAAGTACATTGATGTGTGTGTGTGTGTGTGTGTGTGGTGTGAGTTTGTGTTTCATGGAGGTGATTGAAAAATGTATAATCAATTTACTATTTTCACAAATCAATTGTTCGGGGCATTGTTTTATTTCTCGGTGAGTAATTTAGGAAAAAAATTACTTTTTTTATAATTCAATTTTGGAAAAAAGACCTATAATTATGAAATGGGTCTCATTTTTATTATGTTTAAATTATGATTTCTTAGTATTATTTAAATATTTATTTAGCAAGTTCGGCTATTATTTATTCACCGGTAGTATATATTTATTTTTGGGGAAAGTATTAATTAGGTAGCTAATTTAAAAATAAGAATAAGGTACTAAGAATTAATATTATATCAATTAGTACACTTAAAAAATTATTATGATTAAGGAATTAAAGTGATGAATACTACCTTAATTTTGATCTTAAGGTAGTACTTATAATATATTATGGTAGTATTTACAGTAAATTAAGACAGTACTCATTATCGTAGTTTCTTAATCACAATAATTTTTTTTATGTGTACTGATTGATATAATATTATTTTTTAGTATCTTATTATTATTTATTTTTAAATTAACTACCCGAAACATAATTTTTTTTTCTTCTATTTAATAATATATTTTAATTTTCTCCAAAATTAATAATAATAATTATTATTATTATTATTATTATTTTTTTTGAATATTGAGGTTGAAAATTATCTTATGTTCGTTTCAGGCCGAATGATTCAGCAGTTGTGATGGGTCTTGCGTGTGGTAGTCTCTCAGGGATCGCATCATCAACAGGTGCGCTGCAAAAGTTTTCTTTTTTTTTTTTTAAAAAGAAATCAACTGATTCTCCATAGCATAGTTTACGTTTCCATGGAGAATATGCAGGAGTAGATGTCATATTTTATTTTTTATTTTCTCTTCACACTCTCACAGCAACATTTCCTGTGGATCTGGTGCGGCGGAGGATGCAATTAGAAGGTGCTGCAGGCCGAGCTCGGGTGTACAAAAATGGCGTTTTTGGGACATTCAGGCACATAATCCACACCGAAGGGTTCAAGGGACTGTATAGAGGAATCCTACCCGAGTACTATAAGGCAGTTCCTGGTGTAGGGATTGTCTTCATGACTTACGAAACACTCAAAATGCTCATGTCGAGACTACCTACTGACAATTAGTCGCATCTGATCTAATCTACTGGGAGCTGTTCTATTTATCATGTATAGGCATATGTAACATCGAGATAGATCCCCAACTTCGGCATATATACGTCTGATCCATTGGATAGATAGTGTTCATTGATGATGATGATGATTGTATAACAATTTTGTTCTTAATCATGTTCCAGTTATTTCAGTGTTTTCTCTCTCTTATCTCTCTTGTAATGAAAAGAAAATGGTAGGATCTTAGTTCGGAAAGCTAGTCTGCCTCTTCTCTAACTGTTGGGTGTTGTTCTTCTTGCTCTGCTCTGGATTTGGGTTGCGTGTTGTTTTGCAGATAGTGGCAGGAAAAGAGATTGAAGTAGAGGAGATTCAGAGTTGATAGAGCAGCAATGAAGAAGAAATAGTTGTCGATCCTAGCTTTGTTCAGGTCACGGCCGCCCAGCCATGGCGTTCTCCCATCTGTGCCAGTGATGCGGTGGATGATATTGACGAGGAAAGTGTTGAGGTAGCTGGTTGCAGAGAAGCTGAGGAAGAATATTGCTCCTGCGACGGTTCTCATGGATTCTGGCAGATGCGTGGTGAAGTATTCCATGAGGGCGACCGCGGAAAATGCCTCGTTGAAGCCCGTCAGAGCGAACTGTGGCAGGAGGAAGAAGATGCTCATGGGAGACACGAAGGAGTTGCTCTCCAGAGCAAGTCGGCGCCGCCTCCTCTCGGCGGTGGCCCCGGCCAGCATGCAGAGAATCGCCAAGACGATCCCCGTGTTGATTCGCCGTTTCATCGTGAATCTCATATCTCGCCCTGACAATTTCGCTGCTCGAGGCAGGTAGACCTGCTCGTAGATGAAGATCCACGTGGAAAGGCAGAGCATCGACGCCAGGCCCATCCATGCAGGCGGGACCCTGAAGCTGCCGATCCTGTTGTCCGCCTGGATTGCCTGCATCACCCCAAAAGTGTTCATCTGCTCCATGGCGACGAAGCAGCCGATTCCGGTCAACAGCACCGGCACTACTCCTAGCAGCAGCTTCAGTTCTTCCACCTGCTGCACGCTGCATAAGCGCCATGAATCCTCCGCCACGCCCCTCCCATCTACTTCGTCCCCACGAACGATCAGAGCCGCCCTATCGAAAAACCGAAACTTGTCCGTGCGAGCTAGCTTTTCCCCGTTGCTTCTCGATTCAACGGCGGAGGGAGGATCATGGAGGAGATGTGCGTGAGGAATTGCTTGGACGGGCACCCTGCGTTTCCGGAGCGCAGCCACGATCACCTTTGTCACGTCGACGAACACACTTCCCTGAGCTTTCTTCATGATGTAGCTGCGTTTCCCAACCAAGAAGATTGAAATGGAGAAGAAGAGGCAGGCAGTTGGAATTCCATAGCCTGCCACCCAGCTCACGTTGGACTGCACGTAGGCCACGACAGACAGCGCGATCAGAAGAGCCACGGTGAAGGAGAAGTACCACCAGTTGAAGAAGCTCTGCAGCTGGGCTCTTCCCATGGCCGTCTGCGTGTCGAATTGATCAGCCCCGAAAGCAATGTTGCAGGGCCTGATCCCGCCGGATCCGACGGCCAGCAGTGCCAGACCCACGTATAGAACAACCAGCTGCCAGCTCTGTGCCTGCTCGCAGTTCACCCCTCCGTCGCATGCTGCCGGCCTGAGCTGCGGCAGCTTCGCTGTCATCGCCATGGTTCCCACGCCCTGCAAATTTCATCACAGTTTCTCTCAACAGAATTCAGCGTGCAGGAGTGGCGGAGACCATGGCTGACCTTACCAGGAACGAGGCAATGGAGCCGTAGAGGAGAGTGCGGTATCTTCCTAGATATCCATCAGACAGGAAGGCGCCCGCCAGCGGCGTCAAGTTCGACGAACCAGACCACAGGTGGTACACGTTGATCACCAGGATGCCGTCCATGTTGTACTTTGTTTGTAGATACACCGTCAGATTTGCGACCATGCTCATCGAAGCCAACTTCTCGAACGATTCATTCCCTTCAATATCAAATCACCCATTAAGTTATTTTACAAAAACAAAAAAAAAAAAAAAAAAGCTTTATTTTTTAATAATTTTTATATTTATAATTCATTTATGGTACTTTTTTTATAATTTTATAATATCTATTATTATATATTAATTATCTCTTGGCCCCTTAAGTTGGTCTTTTTATTATTAATTTAACAATAGTTAAATTTCATTTAGAAATAACATAAAATGTGACTTATTTTTACAAAAAAGAAAAATTCTCATTATTTTTTAATAAAAATAACTTTTTAATTATATATATATTTATTTATTTATTATATATAAATTTTTTATAAAAATTGTATTATATATATTTTTCAATTCTCATTATATTTTTATTATATATACATATTTTAATTTTTTTTTAATAATTCTCATTTTAACATAAAATGGGGTCTTTGACAAATAAACCCGAGGGTTGAACGCGTCTCCTCAGGGTTAAAGGTTATTCTTGTAAAAATACACGTGAGCATCAGTTCATGTGTGCATTGGATAAACTAAGCTAAACATGCTTACCGAGAATGTATTTGATTGATTTCCAGCCGCCTGCTACTCTTTCTTGAGGAAGTTGGGCCTAGAGCCTCTTCCATTTCCAAGCAGCAATCGTCGTCTTCAACCTCTCCTCTGTCTTTCTCCATTGTCGCTTTTCTTTAGCTTTTTCTTCCTCTGTGTTTCGTTTTGTCAAGCCAAATACTGCCGCCAACTTGCTACGTTCATGCGTCTGAGAATGAAGAAGTCTCAGGACGTCAATTTGTAATGCTTAATGGAGTTACACGGCTATGTAACATCTGTTCTGGTTTTAATAAAACGAGGACGACAATATTGAGAGAAGTATTCGTAATGAAATATAATAAATGAGCTCGTTAAAACCATGGTGTGTTCTTCAGTTCTTGAAAAGTTGTGTTCGTGATAAAGAAACTCATCTTTATGTAACGTTTATCGAATTAATGAATCTTTATAGTTGTGCGTGATAAAGCAAAGTAAATCTAGGATTAATTAACAATGCCTTCTTCATGTAACTCCATTTCTTATTGGTCACTAAATTGATTAATTAGACACTAAAAAACAATTTTTTTTATTTTTTATTAATATTTATTAATAAATTGTAGCAAATAATTTTTTTTATTTGTCATAAAAATGTAAATATTATTTTAATCATTATTCTAGTAATTTTATTTTAAATAACGATTTTTATGGGCAATATTAATAAGTTTGTATTTTTTAAAATAAAAAAATTTTGTAGCTATATAAATATATTTTTATTTTTTATAATTTTAAAAAATATAAAGAAAAAAAATGCTTATGTGTAATTTGGTGTATTGTAATAATATCAAGCCGATAATTATTTTATGAACCACAAATTCAAAATTTACAATTTGGAAATCCTCAACTTCCAAGGATAATAATTTTTTTTAAATAATTGGAAAAAATTATAAAATTACAAATTAATTAGAGAAATATATTTTGCAATTTATATTATAAAAAATTATAAATTTAACTCGTATTAATTATATCACACAAATAAAATGTTGTTGACTAAGAAATACAAAAAAAAAAACAGTAACTAACTATAAGTCTACAATATTATATGCAATTTTAAACTAATGAGTACATACTAGTGGAGATGCATTGAGCAATATTAAACTCAATTGCAATTAGGTTTGGTGATGTTCCTTTAATTCTTGCAACTTAGTGAAATTCTCTCTCTCTCTCTAGTTCGTGCACTCTCTCTCTAGTTCTTGCTCTATCTCTCTCCCCCTCACTTTCTCTCTCTAGTTCGTGCTCTCTGTCTCTCTCTAGTTCGTGTTCTCTCCCCACCATCAAACGCATCAACAATGTGAGACACTGTCACATTCTCTCACTCTCTCTCTCTCTCTCTTACTGTCTAGTTCATGCTCTCTCTCTCTTACTGTCTAGTTCATGCTCTCTCTCTCTCTCTCTTACTGTCTAGTTCATGCTCTCTCTCTCTCTCTCTTACTGTCTTGTTCATGCTCTCTCTCTCTCTTACTGTCTAGTTCATGCTCTCTCTCTCTCTCTCTCTCTTACTGTCTAGTTCATGCTCTCACTCTCTCTAGTTGGTTTTCTCTCCCCAGTCCCCACCATCCTCAAACGCATCAACAATGTGTTCATCCTCAAACGCAACAACGTATTTTTATGCATGCACCAAGAAGAAAATGCTCTCGTTTTTTCTTTTCAAGGCATGCAATGAGGAGGAGATGGAGGAGCATTGGAGGAAGAGAGAAATGTGTGTGTGTGTGTGTGCGTGCGTGCATGTATGTGCGTGCACGTGCGTATAGAAAATTCGCTATATTTTGTATTTGATGAGCCTCAATCACTTATATCACCGTGCTAAGGCATGACCTTAACAGTTACAGTAACAAATTTAATTTTAGAGTTCTTATGATATCCAATATATTAATATTTGCATAATTACACCAATTATATATAAAAATACAAAAGCAAAATTCACATAAATATACGTAAGTAATAAACATGTGTCCGAATCCAATCAAGTTGCATTCGCAATATAATTTACACCCAAAAAATCTACAAATGTTTTTTTTTATCATTAAATAGAATATGAATATATACAATGCCCTACGCTCGCCCTCTGCGCAGCTCACAAATCGCATCAGAACCCAATTCCCAGTCTGTCGAGAATAGCTGCGCATAAAAAAAATCACACACACACACACTATATATGCGCATATATAAAATCATAAAAAAGCTCGAGAGTGGCCCCAAGGACAGCTTTTCAGGAATTTGCACTGGCGCTAGGGAAGTTGCATGCTTAGAGACCAAGAGTGGCATTGCCTGTTGTTAAGGACATCAATATATGTGCAGATGCGGTAACGATCAGCATTTGTGAGAGAAAAGGGTGGATTGAGAAGAAGAGAAGGCGCTTCTAAGAGGAAAACTAGCAATCGGGAAGCCTTATAATATAAAACAGCAGCCTTTTCCATGTCCCCCATGAGTTCATCAACCTGCAAAACCAAGGGTTGCCAAATAAAAAAAATTATTCTTTTTTAATAATCTTACATGCGCCCATACAAATACTAACCCACCGGACCACATAAGAGCTCCAAAGTTAAATGTATCTTGATGAGAATAACACCAGCATGACTAATCACCCATACAGGAAAATTCTTGTGTTACATGCTATGCTAGAGGTCATATTTTGGTAAGATGGTGACGAGTACTTTCATGGCAAGGATTAAAGATTTCGGGTTCGAGACTCATCAGACACATCTCCTCTGACATTAGGGGGGTAAAACTGTCAATATATTAATCTCTCCCAGATCTTACACTAAAGCAAGAGACTTGTGCATGAAATATAACCTCCACCTTTTTAAACAACTTCTAGACAGAAATGTATTCATTGATTTTAATCAATGAGAGAGAGTGTATACAAAGGCATGAGCATGCATGTGTGATGTGTGTGTGTACGTGTGTGTGTTAACATTGATGAGACAGTTAAATATGTTTTGATGAGAATAATATCAAGATGACTAATCACCTACTCTAGAAAATTCTTGTGTTACACAATATATTAGATATCATATTTTAGTACGATGAAGATAAATACTTTCATGCAAGGATTGTAGGTTTCAAGTTTGAGACTCATCATACACATCTCCTCTGACATTGGAGGGTAAAACTGTCATTATATTAATCTCTCTTAGATCTTACGTTAAAATAGAAGCCTTTCAGATTTAAAAATGATCACCTTGTGTGTGTGTGTGTGTGTGGGCATGAATGAGATGAAGTTAACTACGTTTTGATAAGAATAATATCAGGATGACTAATCACCTATACTAGAAATTCCTTGTGTTTCATGTTATATCATAAGTCATATTTTAGTACGATGAAGATAAATACTTTCATGCAAGGATTGTAGGTTTCAAGTTTGAGACTCATCATACACATCTCCTCTGACATTGGAGGGTAAAACTGTCATTATATTAATCTCTCTTAGATCTTACGTTAAAATAGAAGCCTTTCAGATTTAAAAATGATCACCTTGTGTGTGTGTGTGTGTGTGTGGGCATGAATGAGATGAAGTTAACTACGTTTTGATAAGAATAATATCAGGATGACTAATCACCTATACTAGAAATTCCTTGTGTTTCATGTTATATTATAAGTCATATTTTAGTACGATGAAGATAAATACTTTCATGCAAGGATTGTAGGTTTCAAGTTCGAGACTCATCATACACATCTCCTATGACATTAGAGGGTAAAACTGTCATTATATTAATCTCTCTTGGATCTTACGTTGAAATAGAAGCCTGGCACATTTAAAAATGACCACCTTGTGTGTGTGTGTGTGTGTGGGCATGAATGAGATGAAGTTAACTACGTTTTGATAAGAATAATATCAGGATGACTAATCACCTATACTAGAAATTCCTTGTGTTTCATGTTATATATAAGTCATATTTTAGTACGATGAAGATAAATACTTTCATGCAAGGATTGTAGGTTTCAAGTTCGAGACTCATCATACACATCTCCTATGACATTAGAGGGTAAAACTGTCATTATATTAATCTCTCTTGGATCTTACGTTGAAATAGAAGCCTGGCACATTTAAAAATGACCACCTTGTGTGTGTGTGTGTGTGTGTGGGCATGAATGAGATGAAGTTAACTACGTTTTGATAAGAATAATATCAGGATGACTAATCACCTATACTAGAAATTCCTTGTGTTTCATGTTATATTATAAGTCATATTTTAGTACGATGAAGATAAATACTTTCATGCAAGGATTGTAGGTTTCAAGTTCGAGACTCATCATACACATCTCCTATGACATTAGAGGGTAAAACTGTCATTATATTAATCTCTCTTGGATCTTACGTTGAAATAGAAGCCTGGCACATTTAAAAATGACCATCTTGTGTGTGTGTGTGTGTGTGTGGGCATGAATGAGATGAAGTTAACTACGTTTTGATAAGAATAATATCAGGATGACTAATCACCTATACTAGAAAATTATTGTGTTCCATGTTATATTATAGGTCATATTTTAGTAAGATAATTACAAGTACTTACATGTAAGGATTATAGGTTTCAGGTTAGAGATTCATCAGACATATCTCCTCTAACATTAGGGGATAAAACTGTCACAAAATACGTCCACATTTTTTAATATCTTGTAGATAGAAATGTATTCATTGATTTGAATCAATAAGTGTGTGTGTGTGGGTGTGTACAAAGACATGTGCTTGTGCATATGTGTGTGTGTGTGTGTGCGTGTGTGTGTGTGTGTGCGCGTGGGGACATTGTTAGATAAATGGATAATGGATCAATGTGTTACCTGCCTCAATGTGAGTATGTTAAAAATTGTTAAAGCAAGGAAAGAGCCAACGCAAGATCCTAAGGCACTATCAGTCTAGAAAACTATAAGTCGAAACCAAACTCACCGCTCCATTTTTTCCAAAGGCAAGGGCAGATTGAAATATAGTCTCTATCGCATCTGGCATCTCTGTATTTCCTGCAATGAAAACAATATAAAAATGTTTTATTTTTTTCCCCAAAAATGCTCATTTAAATCTCTACCAATCATGATGGTTTCTTCCCTATGCATACATTACACCAATCCATCTATATATTCCCAAAAATAATACTTTATTTTTTTTTCACCAAATCCTACTTATAAAGCATAAATATTAGGAAAAAAAATATGTTTCAGGTAGTTAATTTGAAAATAAATGAGAATAAAGTACTAAGAATTGATATCATGTCAGTCAGTACACTTAAAAAAATTATTGTGATTAAGAAACTATAATGATGAGTACTAATTTAATTTACTGTAGGTACTACCTTAATGTACTGTGGGTACTACCTTAATAACGAAATTAAAATAGTACCTATAGCAATAAGGTAGTACTCATCACTTCTTAGTACCTTATGCTATTTATTTTCAAATTAACTACCTAATTAATACTTATCCCTTAATATTAATCATATTTAGGATCTCTTTATCTACTAGTGTTTTTGATTTCTACAAGTCTACTGCTAGTTTTCTTGACCTTTACAACTTTATTTACTTCTACTTGTCTCCTTGTTCATACGCTAGGGCTTATAGTCATCAATCTCATTATATTTATTATTAATCTATTTAGCCTCTTATAAATATCCTAATCTAATATTTTAATTATTTATTGTATCAAATAATTCTAATCACTCATCATTCAATGACCTAATATTCTAAGAACATGCCCTAACCCTATTAGCTAAAACTAACTTCATCACCTTCACTTTTTTATCACTACGATGATCCTTGCTAAGTCACTACGCTAGGAACATGTAGCATATTTCTTAAAAAAAGTAACTTCCTATCATCGCCTACTACCACAGCATGCACGGCCCTCGCAGCCATCAATTCCTAAAAATTAGGGTTTTATTTTTTACCATGCATTCTAGGTGTAATAAATAGACAAAAAATATAATAAAATTTAGGATTTAAGATTTAGGATTTAACAATTTAGTATGTGCTAAAACAATATGTGCCAATGTGACAATGTCACATGTTAAAAACGATGACACACTATTGCCATTAAATGAGGGAGTAGTGATATACTATTCTAAAGATAAGACTGGTAGTATTACAGTCTATAAGATATTGAGAAATACATACTAACTACCAAAATTATCTAAGAGTTCCCCTATAATTTTTATATTGTGATAATTATTTGAAAGTTGTGTACAAAACTCTTCTCTAAGATAGCAGAAGATATTTTTGTCCCCTACAATTCTATGTGATTGAAGATTATTTTTTATTTTTTTTTTTATTTTTGTTCCCTGGATATTATTATAGTTAATGATAAATTAGCTGAATTTCTTAGTTATAATAATATTTAATTTAATATTTTATTTCTTTCTCGTGTTCTTTTATTTATAGATATTCTAGTGATCTTTATTTTTTTAAAGTCTTCTTTCTAGATAATTCTATTCTGATAGTATTTTTTTTTTCTTCTACTGATATTCTGCATGATCAAAAAACGTCAAGTAAAACTACTCTCATGATTGTGCATGATTGACCACATGTCCTTACTTTTATGATGAAACATTTCACTGGATATTTGACTGTAATGGATTTATATTTATTTATTCTTAGCTTAACTATTTATCTCTGATCAAACTGAGAATTTTAAATCTTTGAGTTAAAATTTAATTATTTATTATCAATTTGATGTAATAAATCAAACTCATCAATTAAATATCTTCTTTTATCATTTCTCTATATATGTCCTTTCAGATCTTGCATCTTAGAAATAAATTAATCAATTTACCTCACAGAATTTGTAAAAGTATTTGTTTTATTCAGGATAACTAGCTAGTACATGACAATATGATACCTAGAGCAATAAACATATCTTTCTTAATTAATTTAATATCCAAAAAATATATAATTAGTATATGTCTGAGATTGATAAAAGTATTTACGAGTGCTTATATTATAGTTTTGAGCAAGACTATTAGGACTCCATGTATCATGGACAATTACTTTGATACCAAATATTATAACTCCCGGTGCCATAAACACACCCTATGGCTTCAAGTATCTTTGATATCACATATCATCACATATCTAAGGTATCTAGCATAATCTCTATTCGACCTTAAACCAAGAATTAGTGCAAAGATTCCACAATGTCGATTTGGAGTTTTGATAAGAAAGATAATTGATCTCTCATAAAAGAAGCACACATGAATACCAGAGAAAAAGAAATGAGAGAGAAAAGAAAGAAAAATATGAGAAAAAAAAATTCTTCGACTATTATACTTCATGCCTGAGCATTGAAACTTAAGTTTGAAGTAGCAACACCACAATACAATATTGTGACTTCATTCATGTTGCGATACCATGGGACAAGGTTGAGACTTGAATCCTTAAGTTGGCTAATCACAAGCACACAGAATAAGGCACGATTACAATGATATCACAATACCATAAAATAAGAACGCAATACCATAATACATATTACAGCTTAAGTTGAGTCGTAACTTCACAGTTTCATGTCAAGACTCTAAAACACATATCACAACTCATGATGAGTCATGACTTGACAATTCCATGACAACTTTGGAAGGGCATGTCACAACTTAAAATGAGTCACGACTTCACAATTCCAAAATATAAGTCATGACTCCAAAACATAGTCTTTAGTCACAATCTCACAAAATAGTTTGAAACTCTGCTGAGGTCAAGATTCCAAAATCCATGTCTATATTCATGTAAGGACTCCAAATTTTAGGTCACGAATTGAACTCCAACAATTATTCCAACTTTAATCTAGTTGTGACTCCACAGAACATGATCATGACTTCTTATCAGATATTTCTACTTTAGTCCAATTACGAATCCACATAAAAGGGTCACGACTTCAAATAATAGGATCATGACTCAACGGTATAGGCACAACAAATTCAAAACAAGTATGATTCGATCCTAACATTCTCTCACTTGATGAATATTTCTTCTTCATTCAATCTCAACTTAACATCACTAGAACTTCTCCATACTCATAGTTTTGGTCAAGTAATCAATGACATTCTTTTGTGTCAGTTTTTTTCTCCAACCAAATCAAGCTCTATTCACCTTCCACCCGAATAAAATAGTACTGATGTTGTATATGTAATTTGTTTTTACTTAATAATCTGTTTTAATATTTTCATGTAAGTGCAGGAAATAAAATATTAAAAGCCCAGGGATGGAGCAGTAGCACAATAACGGAGGTCCCGCTTCGGTTAAATGAACCTGATATTTATTTTTTTATTTAAAATGATTTGTATTTATTTTTCGGGTGGCTGTTTTGACCCGGTTGAACTGTTCATCTTCCCTCTCTTCTCTCTCTGCGAGATTTCGCGACTGCCGAATGCTGCATACTGTAAGACGTTCTGTTTCTTGGTTTTAATCTGTAACGCATAAGCATTTTCTGGTGGATGTAGCTAATCGTACTGAGCGACTAGCGAACCACGTTATTTCCTGTGTTGAATTCTCGTTTTTTGATTCTATCGTGGATGCTGTTGGATTGAGATATATATATTGCTTGTTTCTATGTTTCTATTGTTTTCTATTTCTTAATCTCACTACCCGTGGAAGCGCAATTACCCAACAACTGAATATCAATGTAATTTGTCCTTTAATAAAATGTTTGATTCCATACTAAATAGAAGATACTTTGACAATCATATCTGAGACTCAGTACTCATGTCCTGCTCGAAGTCAAGTTTTGCACACAATCTTCATATCCAAAAATCTTTTTTATTCACATGAGTAGGAGCCATATATTCTGTCTTCATGGATGATATGATACATACAATTTATTTTTAGCTCATCCAGGCCAAAGAACCACCATAAAATTTAAATACATGCACATTTTAAGACATTTGGATATCTACATCTTCATCCCAGTCAGCATTAAGAAATTCATCAATATCAAACATCTCCTCATTATTGCTCCCGCCAAATTACAATATATAATCAAAAGTATCACATAACTACCCGCGTACACTTTTGATGACATTCTAAAAATCATTTCTTGGATTAAACATAAATTTATCCAATACTCCCACATGTGAAATATCAAATCTAGTACATATGATAACATACATTAAGCTCCTAACTGCAATAACATATTCATCAAGGATCATCACTTCCATTTTCAATTGAGTAAAATGACATTGCTCAATTGTCAATTTTGTCATCACGGCAAACCCAACCTCTAACATTATTCATCACTCATAAATTAAATTTCTACTAGTCTAAAATATGCATCACACCATGAATAAACATGAAAGTTTCATCAAACATCTTAACGTTCACCTTTCCATCACCAACTATCTTCACCGTTGAGTTGTTCTTGTTCCTCATAATCACATTTCTTCCATCAAACAATTTATGCTGAGTAGACTAGCTATGATGAGGAATCATGTGATACAATGTACAAGTGTCAATAAATCATGTATTATCATTAACATGAGCAAGACAGACCTCAAAAATACACAAGTCACCACCTGAAAAAGTCTCCCACTCTGCCAAGCCAATACTTGTTTGGGTCGCAACTCTAAATTTTCTTGTCACAACCTATTGACTTCTCAGACAGTCTCTCTTGAAGTGTCCAGTTAAACCACATTTCGAGTATATCATCTTCAACTTGTCCATACTTTTCAATCTTCTTCTTGACTTTGATTTTCTTTTAGACCGTATATTTCTTTCTTTAGCCCTCCCCCTTACAAACAATGCATACTTGAGTAATTACCCATACTTTTCCTTCTTGCATCATCCGAGAGTAAAATTGCAATTACTATATCATAAAATAGATATGCTATGTCACTATTTTTAATTTTTAGAAAGTTTGTAGCTAACTCTATTTTTCACCAAAAATATCTATCCACACTCCTATATAATAAGAACATCTTAGTCATCTTAATCAGATATTAATTTTTTCTGTCAGTTATCTAATTATATACAAGAGTACAAATAAATGATATTCAATGAACAATCTCATATGGCTCAAAGAAATAAAAAAATTAATGATAAGTATTAATAAAACCAATGAAATAGCCAAAATAAGTTTTTATTTTTTTTATAAACTTTAACAAAAATTTAAAAAAAATTAAGATTTTACCTTAAATATTAACAATCATATATATTAAATACAATCATCAACAAAAATAATAAAAGCATCTTAAAGAGGCTCAATAAACTCATCTTTTTAGCTAATTTAGAGAGTTTCTATTTCGGGTGAGGATAATGCTAGCTATAAAGGCATCTTAAAGAGGCTCAATAAACTCATCTTTTTAGCTAATTTAGAGAGTTTCTATTTAAAAATCTTCTCCAACAAGCTAGCTATTTACAATAGCTTCGATTTCACTCGACACATGTGACTAGCCCATCTGCCTCACTAGAGCCCTCCATCCCTTTCATTCCATTTCCTTCTCTTTTAAGCACGGGTGTAGTCATTAATCGCAAGGAAGCTCTCTACACCCTCATTTCCTTCTCTCTATTGACACTTGCTCATGAAATTTTCACGTGGGTATGACGAAGATCTTCGGTTTCTTCAATTCCATGCAGGAGTATAATTTCGATGGGTTCCATAATCAATCAAAATACCGCTGAATCCGATCATCTTCTAGATAAAGCCCCGATGTTCGAATAATAGATTATGCCCTGTTAATTTGAGTAAGTGTTAGAACCCTAGCACGGGAGCATTCAATTTCTCCACCTTCGAAGAAAAACGAGACAACCACCCTACCGCGCATGCGTGTTGTCGTTTGATTTTAAACCTGGGCAAGGCAGGAAATGACAAGGAAATGACCAAAATTTGTTGATTAGCGTCAGGAGAATGATTTCCATATGCGTAATGCACACTCATTTCGCTAATCAACTCTCTTATTAAGCATGGCATAGTCGCTGAAGCGGTGCGCATTCTGATTAACACCAATGGGGTCGGTCCCAAGCCTTTGATTACTGTATTTAATTCTGTATTTGATGCTCTCGTGCATAGAGGTGTCAACCGGGCCGGCCCGGCCCGGTTCAGCCGTGCCTAAGCCGGCCCGGCCCAGAAATATTCCGTGCCCGGGCCCATGCCGTGCCTGCCCGGCACGGTTCGGCCCGCAGCATGGCACACCGGCACGAGTTTGTCCAGTGCCGGGTGTCCCGTGAGCCAGACCCCACGATGCCCCTCAAAAAAAAAAAGCCGCGGGTCGGGTCTGATTCGACCCTAATTTTGCACTTGGGATGCATGATGTAGTGCATGTGTAGTTAGAGGTGTCAAACAAGCTGAGTAGGCCCGGCCCATTTTTTTTTTGAGCACAAGCATGCCTTATTGCCTGGCCATGCACGGCACGGTTACTATACCGTGCCTGGCCCGGCCCGGTTTAAAAAAGCCAGGCATGGCCTGGCCGTACGGTTCGGGCCTCGTGGGACCGCATGTCGGGTCCAATTAGACCCTACCCGCGGTCTTTTTTGCTGGAGGAGCGATCGCGGGGTAGGGCTCAGGGGACACCCGACACAGGACGAACCCGTGCCGGTGTGGCGTGCCACGGGCCAAACCGTGCCGGGTCAGACACGGCACGGCACGGATCAGGCACGACACGGCGCAGCTCGTGCCTAACCCGGGCACGGGATTTTCCCGTGCCGTGCCGAGCCGACCCGGCCCGATTTACACCTCTATGTGCAGTGTGAAGACTAGCCGTCGTCATGTCGATCATAAGCAAGCATTTTAAAATGGCTGCAAAAATAAAATGTAGCATTGACCACGAGCCCTTGCCAAACATCATGCCTCGCAAGTCATGCACGGGCAGCCTAGAACAACATGAGTCATGTCATGGTCTAAGCATAGTTCTAGATCGTGTCATGCTACATGTCAGGCTCGAGCTGCCCAGCCTACTTGACACCTCTAATCATATGCGATCATCCTATATGATCCCAAACTATATGAATGAATCACATAGAATGGATTCCTCCTAGTACTCTCCTAATGTGCCAAATAAGCATATTTAGCATACTCTCTTAAGTGACATGTCTCACGGTTAATAGATATCACATATTTGATATTTGACTCTAAAATCTTAATCTTATTCAATGATATATATCATACCCAAGAGTATAACAGTAGAGTATCAATAACAAACAAACACTTGAAGAGTCTCTTATGGGCAAAAAAAAAAAATAGATATAATACAAATTTATGTCATAATTTTGTTGCCTAGAAAAGAAACTGACAGAAAATAAATTAGGACAAAACTCTAATACATATAAATGTGTCTAGAAAAATGACTAACTTTGACATTGTCATGCCTCATGGCTCTGTAGCACTCAAAAAAAAAAAAAAACATGACAAGAAGAGTGACTGTAACAAGACAAGTAGCATACTCATAGCACTGTGACTTTCTCCCTCTTAGAGTACCTCTTCCATCCCTCTTAGCTCTCTCACTGTCACTACATGATGAAGACATCGTAGCAACATGACTAATCACACTAAATCTATTCGATCTCTAAGTGTATCTATGGAGGTTTGAATCAACGGCTGATAAATCTCTGAGAGATATAAAATTATTTTCTCACCAAGAATCTATATCTACAAGATAACATATCGCTCTCTCAACATATGCTTGTAAAGAATGCTACAAATATGATCATCAAATCTCTTCAAATATTTTTGATCTGTCGATCTAGGTATGACGCCAATAATTCATTAATCAAGACGCTAAACAATTCTCTGATACCATGGTGTGGCCAATTAGTGGTTTCGGCCATAGCAAACTTCTAGAAATGGTAAGAGTTGAGAGAGAGAGAAAGAAAGAAGAAGAAGAAAAAAAAAAAAAAAGAAAAAAAAATAACAAAAAAAGAAAAAAAAAATAAAACCTCAATAATTAACAATATTCTCAATACTTCGAACCTAAAACAATACCTTTAACATGTGAAAGCATGCTACCACTAATATAGAGGCGCGAATATGTAATTGACATGTGAGCTTGGGGTACCCCGAGATGCTACAAGTAGGTACACTGGGTAATCACTAACATAAAAGCATGGAACTAGCACTTCTGTGTTGAACATGGGGATGCTGAAGACAATAAAACCTCTTTGATAACACACACCTGGTTCTATGGCTCTAGCCAGTTCTTCAGCATACTCTACTTCTCGCAGGAGTTCTCTCTCGATTTGCGCAGACACGTTCCCAGCCCCGGCAACTGCAGCAGACTTCCCGGTATCGGGAGGATGACTCTTCTGGCAACTTTTCCCCCTCCAACTTCATCCCTTTGTTGAGGAGCGGTCCTCCGTAACAGCCTGAGCATGGCAAATATGCAGCGCCTTGCTTCCAGATTGCAAGAATAATAAGTTGCACCGAGAATGCTTCGAGCGGCCTGCCTGCCTCAGTCTGCCCCAAGAGAGTGACGATGCTTAAATTGCAAGAATAATAAGTTGCACATAATTTTCTTTTAACAAATATATGATCGCAATAAAATCATAAATTAATAATTCTTTAAATTACTGATATACATCATTTATTAAATAAATATTATTCATTGTTTCATAAAAAACAAATAGTAAAATTAATTTATTCTTTTATTAATTAAATAAATACGATACATAAATTAGCTTGCAGCCTATTTAGGTTCATCTAATTAAAATTCGACTTCGTCGAATTCCAGAAATACCCTTTAAATATATTTAAAGAATTAGTAAATATTAAATAATAATATTAATCTAAAGAGGTTCAATCGTAATTTACTTGGTGAATCCATCTATCTAGCAACCAATCATGTCGAGCCAACAACCCATGAAACATGCATCATAAAAATTTCTCATTTACTCCTTTATCCGGCAGCAGGCCGTCAAACAATCCACCAAGAACTTGATTAGGCTCCATGATCCAAGAACAGAAGCCATAACCTGACCAAGAAGTCCAAAAAACCAAGCCATGGCTAACCTTTAGGTGCACTAATTCTTGAATGAAAGACGCCCACTGCCATAATGATTGAATCCTGGTCGAACAATCGGTTAGCTGCTCCATGGGGTATAAGGCACCCACTGGTCCTCCTACATGTTTCTGGAGCAGAGGCCATGGATTTCCAGCTTCCAGCATGAGATTGTTGCTTTTGAAGGCTCGATCACAGCCATGGAGGTCCTGGAATTAGGGCTTCCGAAAACAGGCGACGTGAGAATCTTTGGTTTGTGACTTACAGGAGAACTATTTACAAAAGATGAGATATCCAGCAGCGGCCCATAAACGATAACGTAATCCTGATCTATCGACTCCAGAGAATCCGCAGCTGCGAGAATCGCACGAGGAAGAAAGAGGGGGGGGGGGGGAGGAAAACATCACGAGGCATGTTTCAGAATTAACCTAGAAACAATGGCTCTGCCAGATTCGAAATTCTGGTTACCTCTTGGACTGGCCTTGACCAATCTCTGGTCCACTGGACATGGAAGATCGTTGAGGTTTCCACCTCTCTGAGTTTCTGTCTCAGGCCTAGAATCATGATCGCGAGCGCTGGACAATGCCTTTGCGAAGGGGGGGTTCCTTTCAGGGCCACTGGAATCATCTTCAAGAAAGAAAGGAAGGGAATCCTCCCTGGAGAAGTCTTCCTTGTCACCTAACGGGTTGCTTTGCAATACAAAAGAAGAAGAAGAAGAAGAAAAGCCTTCATAAGCACAAAATGCTGCTGCAAGTCTTTGGGATTAGGCTCGGGCAGAACCCATCCCCAAGAGCTAGCTTAAAGGGGAGATTTGGAAACTGATGCCATACCAGAATGATTCATCCGCTATCTTTGTGGAAACAAATGGGTGGCTAAAGAACTCTTCAAATGTCAAACGCTCCACTGTGTATTCAGAAACAAGGGGGAAGGAAGGGGGCATTAGAAGACATGTCTAAGCACAAAGAACTGACTTTACAACACATAACATTAAAAGTAGGTCCTGCTAGTCAAAAGTAGCATCCGACGTGCAAGGGCACCATCTTAGAAATTCTAAATTCTAAATCTTAAACCCTAATGTAAAAAAAAAAAATTCTAAATTCTAAATCTTAAATCTTAAACCCTAATAGAACTGAGAAGGACCAAGCTAACTATCTGTGGATAGAGGTGGGGGTTGCACTCAGTACACAATGCTCTCGCGTTAGCACAGGGTGTGAGAGAGATTAATATCTCAACTTCGTTACAAAAATCAAATAAAATATGTCTGAGGAGTCTTGAACCCAAGATTTACCATACTTAAATGAAAGTATTTGTGATCGCACCAAAGGAAGGCCTCTAACATAGAAGTGTCAAATGGGACGTGTCAGACCGGTCTGACCTATTTAGAAATGTCAAACGGGCCGGGCCGGGCCGGGCCGACACATTTTTTCCAGGCCCAACCGGGCTTCCGTGCCAGGCCAGGCACGGCACGGAACGGTAACCGTGCCGTGCCTATCCCGGCATGGTTTTTTGGGGGTTCAGCCTGGCACGGGCCCACGGCACGATTCGCCGGGTTCGGCCCGGCCGAACCGAACCCTAAATTAAAAAAAAAAAAAGGGATTGGGCGCGCCAGAAATCCTAATTCTAAAAAAAATTAGGAATTGGGCGCGCCCGAAACCATAATTTAAAAAAAAAATTAGGGTTTCGGCGCCCAGTAACCCTAATTTAAAAAAAAAAAAATTAAGCACGGTACCATGCCAACGGGCCACGGTACCGTGCTGGGCCAAGCACGGCACGATTGTGCCGTGGTCGGGCACGGCATAAGCCCGGGCACGGGAAATTCCCATGCCGGGCCGGCCAGGCACGACTGAACCGTGCCGTGCCTCGTGCCGGGCTGGCCCAGCCCGGTTGACACCTATAGACCTATTTTTAGCCAGCCCGAACGTGCTTCCATGACAGGTCTGGCCTAGCACTGTTACTGTACCGTGTCGTGCCTAACCCGGCATGGGTCTATAGAGGTTATCCCATCGCGGGCCCGCAGCACAAATCCGCAGGGTTCGCCCCAGTCAGGCCAAACCCTAATTTAAAAAAATTAGGGTTTGGTGGCGTGCCGCCGCACCACACGCTTCCCTCCCACCGTGATTTTTCTTCACTATCAGGGATTTTCGAGTTTCACCCATCGAGTTTCTTCACTATCAGGGTTTGGTAGCGTGCCAACGGGCCACAGTACCGTGTCGGGCCAGGCAAGACATGAGGCCCAGTTGGCCTCAGCATGTCACAGTTGGTGTCGTTGACAAGCACGGCACGGGCACGGAAAATTCCCATGTTGGGCCGGCCCAGGCACGGCCAAATCATGTCGTGCCTCGTGTCGAGCCGAGCAAGGCTAGCCATGTTGACACTTCTACTCTAACATGTGCACACAAGGCTCTAGTTTTTTTTGATCCATTCATCTCACTAGTCTCGAAATTCATTATTTGGACGAGACCAAAGCACCTCAAACGATTCTCTTTTATCTTATCATCTATAATGTTAATTTAATTTTCTTTTTAATAATTTCATTTCTAGTCTTATAGCACATCTAACTTACAGTCCCCATTCTCTTTTTAGTCTATTTTCAATTGTTTTTTTTTTCAACATTTCATAGTGTGACTCATAATTTAATATTTTTTATAGTTATTAGAATTTTGAAAGTCTCCATTATTTTTATAAATAAAAATTATAATATTTTGTCTCCAATCACCTGATATATTTTGGTCTTCACAATCTTATTAAACAACTAGTCAACAACATCACACATTGTCTCCCTCACAACCCTCCATGTTTCAATAGGTGAATACATAACATAAAAAACAAAAAACCTCAACATTCACATCAAGTTGGAGCATAAATATTCAGTATAATGAGCATAGATGAGAATGAAGTAAGTCGAGACATCCTCAAGGTATTCTTGAATGGATTAGTTGGATGATTTGATGTAAGAACAAAGATTATAATAATAATTTAATCCTAAATTTTTCCTTAAGAAAAAATTTATTTAATTTTATGTATTTCATCTATTCATAAAATATCGAATTAAACATTATATATCTCAATTTCTAACTAGTAGAATAAAAAATAGTTAGAAAAGTAAATAGATATTTAGTCTTTTCATGAAGATATCTAATTTAAAATATCTCACAAAAAATTATCATCATCACCTAGAACATTATCTATTTGCAAAATCTCAAGACTACTGTATATTTTATATTTTTTAAGAGATAAGATTATACCCAAATAAATTTAAAAACTTGCAGTAGATTACTTTTTTGTGCAAGTTAATGCTCAACTAGAATCTAAAAAATAGACAAATTGAAAGTGCTTGTGGTCACAAAAAAAAATACCAAGGCAAAAATACCTAAACATACAAAGAACTCTACTTATAAAGATTTGTCATGAATAATTTAAAAAAAAATTAATTATATTGACTGCATAAATTATATTTGGCCTAATAATAATCACGTAATTAATCTTACTTATGATTCTCTTGCACATAGTTTAATCACATCTCTACTAAGTCCACATATACCTGAGAGTATTAAATTAAATAGGTTATTACTTATACACGTCTGGTTGGTAGGATATGAAACTCTAATGTAATTTTCTAACTAACAAGCCTCACATGCTAGGGAAGAAACATATCTAACATTATGGTACAAAATTCTCAAACATAAACATCTAGTAAAATTAAACACCTAGTAAAATATCTAATCATAGATATTTTAGATCAATATCAATAATAAGCAAAATAATATTAGTGAATGAAAAGATGTTTGATTAGAATTTCCTATAAAAATAACTGAAAAAAAAAAGAATATAATTATGATAGTTAAGAATAAAAAGAATAATCAAAAGAGACAGGATCATGATGAATGTTATCATAACTAATTATTTGTAATATAATTATTGACTAACGAGTCAATAACCTATGAGTTGGAAATAACCTATAATATATGAAGAAAAAAAAGTATGTGTTATCATTTTAATAGCGAGAAAATCTGTATATAGATTCAAGCTTATGGATTAAAAAGCTAGACTTGGTTAATCAAAAGCTAGGATGGGAACTAGAACCTAGGTTCATGCTTGAGGCTATTATTGTCTCATGCCTAACTAGACCTGGGCTCTAGGCCTCCAGTGATTGTGTTGCACAACCATGAACCAGCCCAAAGTGATTATGCCTCTATTGTACAATTGCACAACTTGTACTTTTATGGCACATTTACCAAAAAATGAAAAAAATAAAATTTTAAAAAATATTTTTTTATTTAAATTTATACAATAAAATAATAATAATAATAAATAGGCTCAAAAAAATTAAATAAATACACTCAAATCATTAGTTGTACAATCAAAATTATGCTATATAATAATAATGGTAATACACTAAAATTATACAATATAGTTCTGATTTTGATTGTTTAAAATTTTAAATTCTTAGCAAAATTCATCTACATGGACTTAAATAGTCATGTACATTTTTTTAATTCTTCAATCGTGTCAATAATTTTTAAATATCATATGATAGATTTGTTCCCTTATCAATAATTATATTTATGATAACAAAAAACATATTTTGATTCTAAAGAGATACTAAGAAGTCAATAGATCAAATATCATTTTAGATAACATAGAATAAGTAATCAATACTTAAATATTTTAGGTATTAAAAAGGTAATTTTGCAAAATTTTCATTAATTCAATATATCAAATTTTTTTTAAAATCAATCAAAGGCAAGTACAAATAATAATAGGTACTTAAATATTTTGACATCTCACATTTATTGAACAATACTCGTGCCTTTTGCAGAGTCTAAAAAAATATAATATCTCAATATTATTACCTTTGAAAATCAAAAATACTATGACTAATGTGTCTCGAACCCGTAACTTATCGCCCTTGGAAAAAGATACCATCATACCAATATATTACCTTTAATCCACGCATACAATATAATGACTTCCCATATGATCCCAATTCCATAATTATTATTCTCTAATACTTTTAACTTAAAAAATTTTGTGTAGTTCTCTTTATATTATTTTTGTTTTTTTATATTTTTTTGATGAAAACACTCGACATATGATTGCCCCAATCACTTTTTATCATTACACAAGGTCATTTGACATATGTATTTTATATGTTCGGTAATCATATCATATTTACTATATTTTTTTAATGTTCTAAAAATAATATTATAGTCAATGACAAACATTCAAAAAATATTAGATATGATAGTATTCAGCTTAAAACTTTATTACTTTCTCATGTCTTGCTTATACATGTTATTTTAATAGTTTATTCTATATGAATTGTATTTTCAGATAACTTAACTCTAACTTTATTTTTTTTATTAATATTTAATTATAAGATTAAGAGATTTTAATAAAAAATTTATTTGAGATCAAACAGAGTAAATTATATATTATCTATTACATGGTATGATTTTATTCTAGATATTTGAATGTGCTAGACAATTTACTTGTATATTTTTAGTTTTATCACTCGTACCTAGCCAACTTGTGAATATTTTATTCTAATGTTAAGGATATTTGACCATAAAATACTAGACATGTCAATTAGGAAGGTTTATCATAACTTTTTATCCTACATGCTAGTCTGGCTTGAATAGGAACCCATTCGAATTGATTTGCTAAGATGTATGAGAATCAAGTAGAGATACAACTAGAAAAAAATTTAAGTATCCAATTACTTTTGTTTAAGATTACTCAAAATATACATAAATATCTCTTCTGAGATAAGATCAGATATTTTTTTTTATTTTTAGATTTTTCATAAAATGATAATATATTAATTAATAAAAAAAGTAAAAAAAATTAATAAATAATAATGCATTAAAAATTATATCAGACCACTTTAGCACTTACTATCTCGATCACATAATTATACAAATCTTCTATATCGACACATTAACAAAATAGGTTTGATAAATATAAAAATAAATATTTGATTGAGACATCTCAGATACTCTTATTAAAAATTATTTCAAAATATTTTTGGGGAGATTTAATTTTAATCATAATTTCTCACTAATCAGATATCATCTTTTATTATTTCTTAGTGACCAGTGTATATCATTTCAAATTTTATATCCTATAAAGAGACAACCTAATTTGGTTCTTAATGTTTTTAGATACACTTATTTTAACCTCAATAAATCTCAAGGACAAGGTAATAGGAGTATCAAGTAGGCTGGACAACCCGAGAATGACCCAAATTAATCATGTCTGGCTCAACATGACATAATCAAAAATTGTGCCCGAATCCAAATTGTGCCGGCCCAAGGCATGGTTCATGCCATGTTGAGTCGTGGGCAGCCATGCCTCGTGCTAGGCAAGCACAACCCACGTGCCTAGTACATTAGGCACAATCCAAAGGCAAGTGACCAAGACCCAAGGCTGGGCACGAGTTAGTGTTTAACAAATCCGACCTAAATTTAAAAAATAAAATAGTCATGTCATTAACCCATGGTCGTGCCTAGAGATGTCAAATGGACCGGACCAGCCCGGCTTAATTTTTCCAAGCCCAACTTAGCTGACGTGATGTGCCTAACATGGCATGGTTATTTAGAGAGTAGGCCCAACATAGGCCTGCGAGCTAAAATCTGCCGGGTTTGACCTAATTTTGCCCGAATCATGTTGGTTCGGGTCAGTCAAAATTTTAAAACCCTAAAGTTTTGGCACCACGCCACCGTGCCTCCGTCACTCGTTGGGCGTCGGCATGTCTCCCCCCATCAGGCATCGGCACATCTCCCCCCGTCAGGCATCACTCGATGCTTGGGGCTATCGTACCGTGCCAGGTATGCCATGTCGTGCCAGGCACGGCATGGGCCGTAAACTTTCGGCCTAGAACATCACGACTCGTGCAGAGGCTATGCTCAACACGGGCCCAAGCACGGCACTATAACATGCCGGCCCAGCCCATTTAACACATCTAGTCGTGCCATTATATTTTCACATAACATGCTCAAACACAAAAAATAACGAGCATGGCCTATCATTAGTGATGGAAAAAAATTATTGTTAAAGATCTAATGAATTGTAGGAGCCAAATTTGTTTCCAACTTCATGTAGAAATTCAATGATTATAGAATTTTTACCCTTTAAAATTAGAAAATTTATAAAAATTGTAAAAAATATATATATTATTTTAATATAAAAAAATTCTATAAATATACAATAGAAATTTCTAAAATTTCATGTTTTCCTTTGCTATTTTCTATTTCTTTCTCTCCTTTCTCTGCTCTCCTAACTATTAGTCTTATTGTGATTCATGAGATTGTGAATAATAGTAAAAAGTTATAGTATGAAATACAAACGAATATAATTATGGGAGATAGGCTTCTACTCAAATAATTGTTAAAGATCTAACGAACTGAAGCCGCCGAATTTGTTTCTAACAGCTTCATGTAAAAATTCAATGATTGTCGAATTTATCCTTTTAAAATTAGAAAAATTATATAAATTTTAAAAAATATATATTATTTTAATATAAAAAAATTATACAAATATAAAATAGAAATTTCTAAAATTTAATATTCTTCTTTTCTACTTTATATTTCTTCCTCCCCTCTCTCTGCTCTCATAACTGCTAGTCTTATTATGATTTATGAGATTGCAAAAAGTAGTAAAAAGTGATAGTATGAAAGACAAACGAATATAATTGTGATACGTAGGTTTCTACTCAAATAAATAACAATGCACAATTATGATTATGATACATGATTTTTTTTAGTTTTTAAAATTTTGTTATTATATAATATAAAATTCTAAATATAACTTATAAAATTTCACGTGATGAGTTTAATAATAATAAATTTAATATAAATTTAGATAATAATATTAATCCGAGTGAAATGTCCAATGCCAAAACTAAATTCTCTTAGATAGTCTCGATAGAAAATCATTTATCTAAAAAAATTAATCTAAATAAACTTCAATAATATAAACACATGTTAAGATAATAGAGAATAAAAATTTTAGGTATATCAAAGAAGAATCGGCATTATATATATATATATATATATAAAATAATAAATATATATATGTAAGAGTACATATGACACTGACTACCTTAAGAGACGTGCCAATTAATACACCAAAAAATATGATATATTAGATCCCAAGCAAACTCACCTAAGCAACAAAATCTTTAAAATTAAATCAAGTCGAGCTTTATTGACCTTCTTCACATATCACAATGACTTTGGAGAAATGCATTATTAAATGAGTTATGACCATAAATCTTCCGATTAGATTTTATAAAGATCATATGGTAATCAATATTATGCAAATATACTTTTAGCTTAGATATCATAAAATTTTTTAGATCCACTCGTAAAATAACATAATAAAATATTATAAGTTAGAAAAATAATTAATAAATTTAGAAAATATAACTGAATAATATTCATGATGTCCGATATTTAAACTAATCATGAGGATGCATCATTTGTATGTCTTATCGCCTACTATATAGATTCAAAATAAAAACTGAATAAAAAATTTATAGGATTTCTTAAGACTCTTAATCATCATGATAGTTCTGCCATATATATAAGTGTACGATGAGAATTTTTAGAAAATATAATATTCAAAATAAAATATTTAATATTTTAAATAACAAAGTAGTCATTATTATATTTGTTTGACCTACCAGAGATAGAATATTAGATAAAAATTTTATATTACATGTATGTGTCATGTTATAAACTTAATAGTACATGCATAAATAAAAAATATTTCGTCTACTTAAAAAAAAATAAGAAATTCACTAAAATAACTTAAGATATCTAGCAAAGAATAAGAATTTAACAGTCACTATTTATCAATGAGGCTTAAAAAAATTTTAAATAAATGTGAGACACTATTAAAATTATACTAACGTTATATTAGCATTATTTGTTTATTACCAACAAATGATATTCTACTACATTAATAGAAAATATGACGAACATATTATTGACGATTCTAATTTAATAAATAAATTTCTTTTATGAAATTCCTTAAATTTTTTTATGAAAAAACAAACTTATATTCGTCTGTGTACGCTCCAATCATTTGCATTATAATATAACAAACTTAGGTGTAAACTTGGTAATAATAACAACTTTAGAAAATATAGAAAATATCTTGTATTTAGTGTCATGGTTATTGAGATAGAAATCAAGTATTTAAAATATTAATTCTCCATTTTAACTCTATATTATTTGGATACTTGTATATATCCTAAGATTAAGATAGAAGAGATAAAAAATATATTAAGAAACATATCCACTTTCATAAACCAAACAAACGAACCTAAAGATTTTATTTAGAAAAAATTAAGTAACATGTTTATATACTATGATACTAGGTATAATAGTTATAACAAGGCTCCGAGTATTAAGATAGACAACATATTTTGAGATAATAACTTTTTCATTCAGTTAGCTTGGGACAAATGATGAGATAATTCACCATATATGAATAAAATATCTCAGTACTTAGATATCAATTACTACTTTATCCTTTCACATGATGATAAAGAAAATTTAGATATTTTAAATTAAAAAAAATCATACAAATTTACTTATTCCATACTATATAAGGTAACATATGATCTACTGACCTCTATGATGTCTAACATAGCATCGAAGTTTACTTTTTCTGTGATAATCATTATTATTTCTGATAAGAGATCGAGATTGTATTCAAATATCATAGAGATACTTACATGTATGAATAATTAAAAAAATTCAAGATTGAACATTCAAGATAAAATAAAAAAATTATTAGTAGATAATGACTTACAAAACGTCAAGGTCAAGATAATGGATATTGAGGTCACCACTAGTGATACATTCAGACACATATATTATGATGATATAAATATGTATCAACAATATCATATTATAGACATGAATTGACAATTATAACTCATACTATTTTGGATAATTTTTTCATTAATATGTTATTTTGTTTATTTTTTTGATTTTTTTTGATTATGCGTCATCTTATAATATTTATCATATAAACATTATGCTTACATTTTATTTTTTTTCATTTGGATAATTTTCATTTTTATTTTACATAAATATAAAATTAAAATTTCATAATATTTTAATTGCACACATAAACATAAAATTAGAATTTATTATATTTTCATTTGGGGCAAAATCAACACGACTCGGCATGACCTGGCACGACCCAATATGAATATAGTAAATTATAGTATACACTCTCTTGAAATATAATTTAGATACATCATCTACTTGAGGAGATTAGGCATGCATCTCTTCTCACATTATCATTTGCTGAAATAATGCACCTCTATGTAATATATCTGATGCACATATAGAATTTAGAATGATGATCACAATTACATGTAATATACTTTAGATACGTTATTTGCTTGAAAAGATTGGGCATGGACTCTCTTCTCACATTATCATTTACTATTAACAATCATACAGCAAAATATATAAATTTCAATCTAATATTTTAAAAACAGATAAACACATAGGTGTGCATGATTTCTTCTTTAAGGAAAAGATTTAAAATAAAATTATTACTATAATATATATTTAAGCAATAAAACATCTTTAGAAATACCTTGAATAAGCCTTAGTTAAAATTTCTTTCTTCTAAGTTTAGTATAATAAACTTGTACACACTAGCTTTATGAAAGATCTTGCAATTTTATTTTTATTATTTTTATTATTTATATTTTTTGATGGGACCATTCGACATGTGGGATGTCGACTGTCATAATTATTTTTACTTATTATATAAGAGCATTAAATGTATAAGTTTCATAGAGTATTATTTTTCTTTGTTTTTAGTATTTTTATTTTAATAATTCTAATGAGATCTAATATATTAGTATTTGTCTAATTACATTGTTTCATAATATTTATATAAAATTTATATATGCATATAAATTTTATTATTTGGTTCTTATGGTTGTTTTATAAACTCACATATGAATTTTATAATATTTTTAACTCTTACAACTTAAGCTATAGAATCAATAAAAGCAAATAAATAATAAAATAGTGAAAAACTAGTATTTTAAAATGTTTATTTTTATATCATTAATTCTATTACTAAAATTATGGATATTCTCTACATTATTTTAACTATATTTATTAAATCAAGATTCAAATTGAGAATCAGAATGCTTAATTTATTAATCGAGAATCAAAATGCTTAATTTGTTAATCGAGAATCAAGAATTAAATCGAATCAAATCACGAATCAAATTTTTTATAACTTTTTTTCACGTTAATTAATTCCTATTTTTTATAATTGATAATTTTTTTTGGTATTTTAATTTTAATTTTTATTTTTGTGACTTATTTAGTATTTTATTACTTTTTCACGTTAGATTCATAATACCAAAAATTATAGTTACATTTTTTCACGTTAATTAATTCGTATGGTTGATAATTTTTATTTTTGTATTTTAGTTTTTATTTTTGTAATTTTTTAAATAATCTTTATCCTTTGAAAATCAATATTAAATTAATTCATGTGAATCAATTCGTGATTCAGCAATTCAGTCTTCGATTTGACTAATATTACTTTAAAGAATTGAATCATATATATTTTTAATTCACATGAAGTAATTCATGTGAAGCAATTCAGTCTTCGATTCATATATATTTTTAATTCTTTTAAAGAATCGAATCATTTATCATCTAAATCATTAATTAAATCACGAATCATATAATTTTAATAACAATAATTTAACATATTACTAATATTACTTATAAAATTAAGTGTATTGCAAAATATATTAGTATATACAAATAAAATAAATTCATCATACCATAAAATTTTTTTATAAATTTAATAAATACAAATCTTCTCAAACATATTTACTTATTTTGATATTATCGATTTGACTATTTATGAATTCAAATATAATATATTGATAGCTAACACATAAATCAAATATTATAGTTATGTGAAATTCTAATATTATTTGATATAAAGTTAATATTACAAGTCCTTACTGCATGTGGCAATTGTAGCAAATGCACTTCACTGCACAAGTCAGACAGTGCATAGTCCAATGTGCGTGCCTAAACACAGCCACCACACACTCCCACTGCACACAATAGCATTGATATTATTGTGTGTTGATGCTAACCACCACTTAAAGAAGATACAAAGACACTCCCACTCCAGACACATTGCATACAGTAGCATCAATGGTCACTGTGAATCGACTCTTACCATCTCTTAGATGCCAACAGTGGATTCGCATCATTGCTAAATAACCTCTAGAGTTTATCCTCTTCAAATCTCCATATGATACCATGTTGAAATAAAAGCACAGAAAAAAATCACTACAATAAGATGAATGATACACAAACTGACTAACACACACACACACACACACACACACATATATATATATATATGTGGTTACGCTAGCTCACATGCCAGGTGTTCTCATCCAAATTAAATAAATATAGATAATAAATTAAAATAAAAACAATAAAATCAACAACACGCAACAGTCTGAAGGTATGTGTTTTGCCGTTCAAAGTACAAATCTTAATAATAATCCTATGTATGCCCAAATCCTTATAGTGAGTATATTGCAAGAAGCATCTCCTTTATCTTGATACATCTCCTTTTGTCCATAGAAGAAGTCTATATGAACTATTATCCAAAAAGTAGAATAGTATAATATCCTTTTTTTTTCTAACAGTCTAATATCAATATCTAATATCAAAATATAGTAATAAAAAAATATCCTTAAATGCTTGAAAAATTAGAGTCGCCAAGGCAGAAATTATGAATTCGAAACTATCAGATCGACTCCAATTCCTTTACCTGAACTAGGTCAATAAGAAGCAAGCTCCATGGGATGTATAATGATGGCGCCCATGCTTTCTTCAAAAGAGGATAAAAATAAGTGGTCGAGATGCTTTTTTAAAATATGATGATGCATAATGCTTTCTTAATATAAACTCGAATATAAGTCTAGTTCTTCAGAGAAAATTAATGAGGGTTGAGACTCCCCACTGATTGAGGAAAAAAAAGTGGCTGCTAATAAACAATAACTCTAGTTATGAACAATGATTAGACTACCATTGATGACTTTTTTAAAAAAAATTACAAGATCATAATTGATTCTGATAAATATAAAACAAAAAAAATAATAAATATTCCTTTTCTAATAAGTATGATATAAATATAATTAAAAATATACGTACATAAAAATTCTTATGAAAATGTCTATTTCAACTGCAAATTTCTATTAAGATCATATCTAATAGACGAAATTCCCACTTTAGGATGGAATCTAGTAGAGATTAATATCTCGACAACTTTATCCCAGGAATTCAAAGTCTTCGTCTGATAAGTCTCAAACCTGAGACATACCACTCTTTGACAAAGACATTTATCATCACATCAATGCATGACCTCCAACATGTACATGAATTACAAGGACTATGTAATCAGTCATCTCAGTATTATTCTCACTCAAATACAATTAACTTCATAATTCTTATGAGATCCAATATAATAGTATTTATGTAATCGCTATTGAACTATATATTTCTATGTTTTCAAAAAAATATATAATATATAATATAATAATAAATAAATAATTCTAAACATCTATGAAAAAAAACAAGTCTAGAACATGAAAATAAAATGAAAATCAAAACCATCAAAAAATTTTAATTACAGACTAATTGGACTAAGCTACATAGTTTTTTTTTTCTTAGATTAATTCTATTTTTTACCAAATGAAAATCACATAACTTGAGACTATAACTAAAATATGATACTAGTGTCATATTTTAGCGGAGTTAAAATAGAGATCATACTATTCTCTTTACAAAAAATGGAGATTCTAACATTTCTGATTATATATATTTTCATGAATTCATATAATATGAAACTAGCAGACAAGGTTAATGTTTCAAAATATTAGAACCTCATTGAAAATTATTCTTGTAAACAGAGATCACAACCCTACCACATTATCTCATAATAAACATCCGGCAGCATTTCAAACTTGGAACAAGTGGGTGCTATTTATCTCTTTAATTTTCCTATCATGGATTTGTTTTTGGAACAAGCTTGCAACGAGCCAACAGAAAGGGGACTAGATACTTTGATTCACATTCTTGCCACTGCCCTCGTTGACAACTAAAATTTCTTGTTTATGCCTCCTAGTCCTCCTAATATACAATACCTGGATTGCGTCGTAGCAATTTCTGGCATAAATCTTTGCAGTAAGTACCCAAATTGTTGTTATCTGAGGGAAACTGCAATTCAGTTGATTTCACAATGTTCTGTAGCAACTGCAAGACATAAGAGTGCTTGTTCAAAATGAAGGCACCTAGAAACGATGAATCAAACAGAAGCTGCGAGCTCAGGCCCAGCAACACTGTCAGATCCCCAAGAACAAGAGATACCCAAGACACATAAGCTTGAGTTAAATCAAACCTGCATTTGATTGTTTCCTGTGAATGGGGTTCTTCCAGTAACAAGCTGGAATAAAATAGCACCAACACTCCAGAGATCTGCCTGTGGAATATGTTCGAGGTTAACATGGAAATGTCATTTGGCCATTATGGGTGCACTTGTGTGTTAGGATTCCACCTTTGCATCGTACTTCTGAAGCTGCATAATCTCTGGGGCCATGTAAAGAGGTGAACCACACAATGTTTCTGCAAGACCTCTGGGTTGCAACGATCTGGCAAAAAAGATGAACTGTACACCTCACTATGAAATAGTCAAAAATAATTGCCAAACCAAAATGTTCTCAAAAGCTTGAGCCCAATTTTGGAATATTAATATTAATGTATGATCTGCACTTTATCAAGATACATGCCAAGACTTAAAAAAAATTCAGCTTTGGAGATGATTGTGGGTTGATTGCTCAGGTTCAATTTGGGTCTAGTCAGCCCTACTCAATTAGAAGACAATTTTTCCCAGACCCATGTTTTTCTTCCTCATACGCGTACGATTAGCTTCGCTTGTTTTTGGAAGTTCGGTTTGGTTTGGTACATTTGTCTAGATTATTTTAATGGCTTAGTTTTTGGTGTTTCTTTGTTAATTTGGAAGTTGGAATATCAAATAACTCAACAGAAATTGGCTGTCATGTGTTGACATTATGTGCAAAAGTGCTGATTGGGGTTTTGGACCTTTTGAATTCTAAAAATTGTCAGGTGGAGAAATAACTTCCACAAGTACCAATGAGGAGTTTCACCAATGGTTGGCACCGGTAATGGCAGACCCAATTTCTAGATAGTTTTCAATAACAATTTTCTTTCATTTCCTTGTACGTGCTTGAGTAATTGTAACCATTGGACATCATACGGCCACTTTTCGATGTTCTATCCAAGTTTTGGTGGTCCCTACAACATCCACCATGGTGATTTACATGATAGAAGCCATACAAAATTAGTGCATGACTAATAAAGGCCCAATTAAGGTTCGTGGAGTGCTTCCACCAGTGTGAGTGAGTAGATGTTTTTTTTTTATTTTTTAGCATGGAGACAAACAAATTGTGATATTTTCATATGTTATTATTTTATTTAGGCAGGTTCGCTAGTGTAATTGCCATGGTGTAGGAGTCTAACATATTATATTGTGTTTAACACTTGCTGAAAGGGATGATTATAATTAGGACAGGATCACTAGGGATAACTCAATAAAAATTGATGATTGGCACATATTCATTATAGTCTACTTCAATAAAAATTTAGTTTGTAGATCAATTATACATGAGCCACCAGTTGGATGAGTCACCTCATGTCAAATCAAATGAATAGATAATGAGTGATGCACAATTATTATTGCATCTATAGTATTTGATTGATCTAATATGTCCAGTATATTTGATTCATATAACACACGCAAGAAGGGTTAAGATTTGGCTTTGTTGATATATTCATCACAAACATCTCAATGTCAATAGGTTGTACAAAAAAGAAGTAGATCTTGCACGAGTGCACATATTGACCTTGACATGCTTATTTAGGAATAGTATTTAAGATATCTTTCCATGGGTGCTTTTAGCTTCAATTGGAAAACTCCTATATTTATAAATTTTTATTCTCATTACCTCACTTTAGAATCTTGATTCATGGATTCAATAGCTAATACACATTACATAGATGATCACACTCTATTTTTTTTGTAGAGTCCAGATATTTTGATATTATCATTGTCAATAACACAATTGTACAAGGCGTGAGACAGTAATGTCAATACTGAATTTTTTTTTATTTTTTGTCAATTATTTTACTAAATAACAAAATTATGATATTATTTTTTATTCATATAATATCTTTATACATGACCAAAGGCCATACAAATGACTTCCCCAGAAACCCAGTGAGATGAATTGCATTTGTTTTCCTCCGCATATATGAGCCATTCTAAGTGTTTGTCTACTACTATCACCTAGTGATACATTAATGAATAAAACATTTATCAATGGATAAGCTAAAAATTTAGAATTAAGTATCAAAGGAGTGACAACTATTAACTATGAGACATATCAGATAAATAAGCAAATTAAAACTTTCTACCTGACACATCAAAAATATATAATGAGAAAATTATTTTATCCAACTCATTCAAACATTTAAGAACCATGTAAAACCACCACATATGATTACTTGAGATATTTTATAATTATAATTGATTATTATATTTGATATACACATCAATATTTTAAAAAATATCTCAAATTAAGGTTCATTTTAATAAAATATCATAAAAGAATAAGAAAATAATTTGATAATAATATTAATAAGTTGAAAAATAACAATGCTGTAGAATATATTTCTCATCAATTTTTTTATATATTTGAAGAGTATAAAAAGATTCATCAGCTATTATGTGTTGACATTCCTACACAGCATGAAATAGTTGAGAAGAATTAACATCTACTTGAAATAAACAAGACACTCCTAATATATAGAAGTATGCCAAAATAGTTTTTGAGAGATAATGTATCAACCGCTAACTTCCTGATTAATTGAATGTCATAAATTGTTCTTTTAGGTCATATCTAATATTTGCTTTTATACCTAGATGATATATTTTTTTACCTTTCATCCAAAATTTTTGAAAATGATTATTTTGTTCAAAATCTCACCAGATAAAAAAAAAGATTATTCTGCATGTTATAAAACACACATTCCTTATATATTATAGTATTTTAAAAAAAGATATAAATATTACTCAATAAAAATCAGAAAGATCATTACAAGTATCGATGTAATGTTTTTCAAGGACAAGCATTCCTTTAAGGACTTAATCTTAAAAAAAACATCTTTAAATATTGTAGCAATAGGCTCATTCTTATATTCAATTGTTACTCCACACGTAAAGGCATCCGTTGACTCTGCTCCTACCTCTATACCTGATATTAATAGCACGACTAGCTTTGAGAAGAATAATTACACCTCTATTAGGACATTGTCTGTTGAGCCATAGAAACAAGACTAGTTTAATATTCGACTAGCCACTAGATGCAAATTCTCCCGAGAGAGGGAAATAGATATTATGAGACTTGATGATCTTAACCTAAAAAATATACTAAACAAATATGTTCATTATATTCCACAAACAAGTCTTGTATCACATCATCAGATCCAATATGAAGTATCAACTTAGGCCTCTCAATTGCACAATAAAAGAAATTAAGAATTTATTCTACTCAATAATTATTATCTAGAATACTCTCTTATTCTCATTTTAATACTACATATTTTAATTTATAATCTTCTCTTGATAGCTGTAGAATTTTTGATATTATTTCAAAAACATAGTTTTCCAGGATGGTGACAAGCTATGTTGAATGAACTAAGTGAAATTACATATATTTATACTTAGAATATCATTCTGAAACCATCAATAAGCTAATAGTGAGATATAAATAGGTGTACACAATAAAAATATAACTAAAAAAAATTGATAGACTCGGTATCAAATTGATAGCAAGGAAATTTACACAAACTTATTGTGTTGATTGCTTGAATACCTTTTTCCCTTGTAGCTAAAATTGTCGCTATTAAGTTATTATTTTCTATTATATTATTTTATATGCATACTTTGTATAAGCTAGATATAAGAAATAGATTCCTTGATTGTAATCTCAAGAAAAAAAATATCTATGTAGTAATCACCATGATGCATTGTTTTTGAAAGATTAGGTTTGATGTGTAGATTACAAAAGACCTTTTATTAAATATAGCAATCTCCTAAAGTGTGGTTTAATATGTCTTCTTCAACTTTTATCATCTTTGATCTCTACATTGCTTTGTAGAATGCATTGTTGCTGAAAGCTTAGGTATGATGTTCTTGAAAGTTTAGCTAGATGTAAGGAACACTTTGTATCAAGAATCTCCTAGAATATAGGTATGATGTGTTGATTACAAAAGTATCTCATATATAACTATCAGATAGCTTTGAACTTTACCTTTGTAGTAGATTTTGAAATTACCATATATCATTTACTTTTTTTAAGAAAAAAGATTATTTCAATATAATCTCTTTTCATAATATAAGATCTAAATAATATTCAATTAATAAGATAGTTTGTAGTTAATACCATATCCTGAAAGCACTTCAAAATACTCCAACCAAATAAAATATATAAGTTATCTCAAAAATATTTATTCTTCTTTTACATTATATCATTCTTTATGAGTATACCAACATAGAAAATCTACTATACGATCTTATAAACGAAGTGTTGAAGATATCCAACAAATACTTAAATTTTATCGCTCATTAATTTTTTTTATATTTTTATTAAATTGATTATGTATTTGTTGAGGTTTCAAATTGTTTGGTTGTTTATTATTTATTTATTTTCTATTTTACTTGTATGAGATCTCCTAACTTGTGAGTTGCCCCAACTTTTATATATATATATATAATTGTTAATTTTGGTTTTTAGAGTTTAATTAAAATATATTCTTCTCTCTTCTCTCCTCCCTCTTATAATCTCAAAAATCAAAACTAAAATTGAACATGGCACCAAGAGGAATCTAGCAACCAAAGGTGTAAATGTGTCAGCCAGGCCGGGCCGGCACGAGGCCATCCAGGCCTCGTGCCATGCATGTCCCGGCATGGTTCGGTGGCCCATGGCACAGCCCGTAGGCACGATCGTGGTTACCTTTCACACCCAGCTCGGCATCCTGCACCCGCAATCCCGCACCCTCACGAGTCACGGGGGTTTCACTGTGACCCGGGACACTCGGGACAATGCCAAGCCAAGCATCCCGTTCCCCTTCCCGCAAAAAAGACCGCGGGTCGGGTCCAATCAGACCCGACCCGATCCCCCTCCCCCCAACGGGCAAAAAAAAATTTTAAATTGTTGCTGTTGGATCTCGCCTCCAACGGCTAGGGGGCAGAATCCAACGGCCCTCATGATTTTGCTCCCTAAAAAATTAAAAAATTCAAAAAAATGACTTTTTTTTAAAAAAATTATTTTCTTTAATCTATAAAATTCACTCCCCTCTCTATAACATTTATATTTTTCATCAACATTTATTCTCTCAAATCTCACATTTTCTCTCTCAAAAATCTTGCTTCTCTCTCTCGGGAGTCAGGATTTTGTCATTTAGCTTGGCTTTTTGAGAATCACAACTTGGGTTTTAAATTTTGAGCTAAACTACGGTGCATCGTGCACGTGATTGACCTGACTGCTTTACCAGGTAATTTATTTTAAGTTTTTTTTTACTTTCTCTCTCTTTCATCTCTCTCTCTAGACTTAATATAAATAAATTTAAAATTTATCATCTAGTCTCTAAGTAAATAAATTTAAGTAAGTGTCCTGTTTAACAAAAATCCTAAAAATGACAAATACTAATAAAACATATATAAATTATAAAAATGAAAATATTATATAGAGATCTAAGGCTGCTTAAATTTTGGTTTCTCCAGTCGTCTCAACCTAAACTTCTAAAAAATAAAAAACTAGGAGGACTTCTGTAGTTTGAACTCATTTTAATATAATAAAATAAAAAAATATTATGGATGATGAAAAAGAAATAACACAGAGAAATATTGTATGAGATTTTTAACATGTAAGAGTTCGTTTGGGAATAGGCACCGTAAGAGGCATGCCGAATTATGCACCAAAAAACATGATCCATTAGATCCTAGGCAAACTCAACTTGGCACTGCATTTTTTGAGACTAGATCGAGTTCAATCTCAAAGTTTACTCCCTTCATATACTCCAAGGAGTTGGGTAGGGACGACATAGCCAGACTTATCACATTGATGGGTCTTCCGATCAGATTTTCCAATGGTAGTGCGCATAATGAAGACATATTTTTAGCCTGTTTATCGTATGATTCCTAAGTCCACATCTAGGAATGACATATTTAAATTTTATATGTTAGAAAAATAAAAAATAATTAATAAATTTATGGCATATGGTAGAGTGGTATTCGTGACGTCTGATATCTGGACAAGTCACGATAAATCATCTTATGCATATTTCACCAGCTACTATGTAGATTCTAACTGGACTATGAATAAAAAATTTTAGGATTCTCTGAGATTCTCCATCCTCATGATGGCCCGACTATTTTTGAGTGTGTGATGAAAATATTTAGGGAATATAAAATTCAAAATAAAATACTTAGTGTAGAGGTGTCAACCGGGCCGGGCCGGCCCGACACGGAAAAATTCTGTGCCCGGGCCCGTGTCGTGCCCGGGTTAGCCACGAGCCGTGCCGTGCTGTGCCTGACCCGGCACGGCTCAGGCCGCGGCAAGGCACACCGGCATGGGTTTGTCCCGTGCCGGGTGTCCCGTGAGCCCGACCCCACGACGCCCCTCCCGCAAAAAAAGACCTCGAGTCGGGTCTGATTCGACCCAACCCACGGTCCCCCATATCCCGAATCGCTCAGACAAGCAAGCCCGAGCGGGCCCGGCAAGGCACGACACAGCCCGCCGTGCCTACGGGCCATGCCGGGCTCGGCTGTTTTTAAACCGTGCCCGGCCCGGCACGGTAGCACAACCGTGCCCTAAAAAAACGGGCCGGGCTGGGCCGGGCCGTTTGACACCTCTAACTTAGTGTCACATTCGATAACGCATTTAATAATGGAGTAGCGATTAATATGTTTTTTAGATTTACTAGAGACGCACCATTATGAGAGATTTTTCATGTCAAATGCATGTGTCACGTGATTAACTTGATTGTTCAAGCGGGTATGAAGGTGTGTTCCCCCACGTTGGATAATATACCTAATACACTAAAATATATTCACACTCCTCACAGATAACAAGAGTTTGGTAGTCTCTGTTTGTCTGCGAATCTTAATAAGAATAAATTTCAATCAGGTGTGAGACATCATTAGAATTACACGTACCTGATGTTGGAATCATGTGATGGATACGAACATGTGATATCCGACTACGTCAAAAGTAAAAATGACGAACTTATTATTGACGACACTGACTAGGCTTCAGAAATTTCATAAATAAAATTCCTGAAAATTTTTTATGACACGAGGAACATGTGTTCGTCGATTTATACGCTCACAACTTGCATTGCACTCAGGTGAATATGTAACATAAGTAACATATTTAGGAAGTATCGAACTGACCCAACACTTAGCCATATGGTTGCAAGAATGAAAACCAAGTACTTGAAGTACTGGTCCACCGTTCCATCTCTTTATTGTCTCGCTGCATGCATGGACCCTTTGATTAAGGTGGAAGATGTAGAAAACACTCTTACTTATATTTCCTCGTGCATGAACCTAGAAAAGCCACCTGAAGGGTTCATTCACAAAAAGTTGACTAACATGTTCACATACTACGATACTAGGTATGGTAGTGGTATTAGTGAGACTGTGATTACAGATATAAATACCTTGTTCGGAGATAACGATTTTTAATTCAGCTAGCGAGGGAGAAACGTAGGGTTGGACCATCACATAGGAGCGAGCTTTCTCGATACTTAAATATTAATTATTGCTCAATCCTATCACATTCTGATACTAAAAATCTTGATATATTACAGTAATAGAAATCATATGAGTCCACCTTTCCCGTGCAATCTAAGATGGCACGGGATCTTCTGACTCCTCTGGTGTCGAGCGTAGCATCGGAGTCTACTTTTTCTGTTACGGTGAATGTGATTTCGGATATGAGATCGAGATTATGTCCAGATATTGTTGAGGCCTTGACTTATTTGAAGGATTAGGAGAATTCAAGGTTTAGCATCAATGATCGTGCTGGAGCTGGAACTGTAGTCGCATCCACTGCGAAAGCGGAGGAGTTGATTGTTGATGATAATGATCCATATAATATTGATCTTGATGTTACGGCTGATGATAATTAAGATATGCTAATTGACGATTGGTGATGATCTACTACTTTTTGATTTCGATGTTTTGTTTTTTATTGATTGTACGTTTTACTTATACGTTACTTTGAAACTTTAATTTGTTTGGTTCGGACTTTCGGTATATAATGGATGATTGGTCATTTTTCATTTGGTTTGCTTAGTTTTTTTTACTTTTTAATTTTTTTAACAAAATTTATTAATTTATTTATTTTTTTGTTTTATTTTTTCATTTAAAAATTTATAACTCTATTATTTAATTCTAATAAATTATAAACTAATTTTATTTTAAATTATAAAAAAAAATTAAACTTTGTAAATTTAATAAATTTTAAACAATTTTCATTTTATAAATTTATTATATTATACATTATCTATAATTTTATATATAATTTAATATATTATATAATTAAACTAAAATTTAAAACTAAAAAATTTTAAAAAAAAATTACCTAACCCATACGGCCTGGTTTGGCCCGCACGGCCAGGTTTGGCCCGATCAGGCCTGGTTTTTATAAACCGTGCCGGGCCAGGCACAACACGGTGCAGTAACCATGTCATGCATGGCCCGGCACGAAAGCACAGCCGTACTCTAAAAAAATGGGCCGAGCTGACCCGGCTCAACCCGTTTGACACCTCTACAAAGGTGGCACACCATGCACCGGCATGTGGCATCGATAATAACCATTATCTTGTAAAGGTAAATGAGAGCTTTTCGCATACTTCTTGTTTCAATAATGGAATGGAAAGTGATTTGTGGAAGTACGAAGGTGGTTTCGTGAAGATTCAATGGATGTATGGTGGCTCCAACATTGGTTCCCATGGTGGTTCATGTGTTGGTGCTGATATAGTGGCATAGTTTGTGTGTGTGTGGTGTGGTAACTTTGTTTGAGAAATATTTCTTTTCCAAACAGTGATCAAGTTGAGCAATGACAGTGAAACAAATAATGCAACAGAAATATGTTTGGAAAAAGAATGATTTATTTGCATGGTGATCATCTATGACAACCGATTAATTCAAATATGAGTAATATATTTGATTCATGTCACACATATAAGAATATTTGCGACTTTATTATGTCAACATATTCGTGAATGATATTTCACTTGTATAATAATATTACTTATTTCTTGACATACAAATTAACTAATAAGGATGAGGTGACTCATTATGTGACTTGGATACATATATATTAGAGAATTAATGAGATGATACATATCTTGACATACATAATTGCATTGAGAAATTGGATAAACAAATTCACAATATTCTATATGTATATTTGTTGGGAAAATAGTACATTGTTTCGTAGTTCGAGATCCTTAGTAAGAGCACTTACAATTTTCTTAGTATTTTATCAGATAATGATTCAACTATCTACATATAGGAACAAATCTAACATATCTATGATAATCAGTCTGACTACTATAATAATTTTTTCATACAGTAGTAGTGAAGGAACTTATACGGATGCTCCAAGAGAAAGAAAGCCAGTAAAAACTTTTATGAGGTTGAGATACTCAGGAGAAGTGTTGGATTCAATCAGGTTTAATCTTCCGTGTGTATACCAACTGATCTTATTATGCTTACTCGATGAAAATTCTAGACTTATATCCTTAGGTGTTGCTATCTTTATTCATGACACTCTTATTTTTATGATTTTTTCTACTCACATTTTAATTTCAAAGTCGAATAATTTGTAATGGATTCATGAGAATTCCAAACTCTTTCTTCGTAAGCACAAATTATTACACCATTTTTTAGTTTTTTTGTTGCATTTAAAATCTTTGATATAAATAAGGCCAATTATACTATTGTAGGAGCTAGAGAGTATTGCAATGTTCATGTTAGAACCTTTCTTTTGACACGCATTTTTTATTATACCCTTTTGTCACAAGTTATTTTCAGTCGATTATTTTACTAGATAATTAAGTTGTGAAATTATTTTTTTCTCTTTTTTATATTTTTATGTAGGATAGGAAGATCAGACAAATAACTTCCTTAGGAATTGATTAAAATAGATTGTGCCTATTTTTTCACTCAAAAGAGTTCTTCTATGTGCTTTGCTACCATTGATTTACTAATTATATACTCTCAACTTAGGAATTGATTCAATATAATTTATTCAAATATTTTAAAAACATGTAATATAACTATACATAATGATCTGAGATATTTTTTATCTTTATTATGATTATACTAGATATACATGATTGTCGATATTAAAAAATATATCTTAAATTTTATCTATTTTTATTTAATTTTATAAAATAATAAAATGTAGTTTGGTTGTGTCAATAAAATATTCAGAATTTATAATACTTTAAAATATATGCTTCATCAACTTTCATATTTCTTTGGGTACAAGAGATGATTCACCTAGTATCTTGTATTGGCATTCTGCACAACATGAGATAGCTAAAAATATCTGAAATTTCATCATCATTAGAGCAAATTAAAAATATATTAAAATATTTATCAAATTACAAAAATTTTACAATTTATGTAAATTAATAGGCCTAAAAAAATTCTCACTATTTATCAAATACATGTCTACTATTAGATACATGTATTGATTACCAATAAGTAATTTCTAACTGACTTGTAAAAATAAATTTATAAAATAATAATTAATGAATCAAATTAAGATGTAAATTTTTTTTGTATTCCTAATATTTTTTACAATACAACGAACTTGTGTTCGTATGTATATACTCTCACATCTAATATTGTATTTAGGTATATATACAACATAAATAATATATTTAATAAATATAGAAGATACTTATAATTATTAAGATAAACATAAAATATTTAAAATAATGGACTATCATTTTATTTCATTATTATTTAACTGTTTATATAGATCCTAAGGTTAAGATCAAAAAATAAAAATGACAATAAAATATATATCTAGTTACATAAATCAACCACTTGACCAATAGGATAAAATTTATGAATAATTAAAAGAACTTATTTAATTATTATAAAATTAAATATGTTAGTTTTAGTGATGCTCCAAATATAAAGATTAATACTATATTTGAAGATGTTTACTTTTCGATTCAGTTAGATATGAATAAACAATATGATAGTATGTCTAATGAGTATAACCTATTAAAATACTTAAATACTGATTATTACACTATTTTTTCCAAGAATCAAATTAATAATTTAGATATATTAAGTCAATAATAATAATATGAATTCACATTTTCTATGTCATCTAAAATGACATATGATATGTTGATCCCTCCGATGTCTAGTATAACATCAAATTTTATGTTTTCATTCGGTATAAATATAATTTCAGATAAAAAAAATAAATCATAGCTAGATATCATAGAAACTTAATCATACTTAAAAAATTAGAAAGATATACAAATAGGTCTTCAAGATCAAGTCTAAACATTACAAATAAATATAGATAATGATGTACATAAAAATTTGAAGTTAGAGAAAATTATAACCAGTCCAACTTAAAAATGGTGATCTTTTAGTTTTTACCACTTCACAATTTTATCATTTATAATATTTTTATGTATAGATCTATTTTAAAAGATTATTTTGTCATATTTTATTTTGAAAGTGTCTAATTGTGTATTTATATCATTTATGATATTATATAGTATTTTTGTTGCAATGTATAATTTACATTCCAATTTTATAACTAAAAAATTTTTTAATGTCATTTAATTTTTTGTATTTCATAATTTTTATTTTAATATTTTATACTTAATTATCTTTATATTATATTATATATATATATACATATATATATATATATATATTAATATATGCAAGTGCAACTACACAAGTGACTTGTGCAGTGTGGATGCAATTGCAGCTTACTGGCTATTGGCACTAGCAGTGACAACCGACTAGCAAGCCCAACACCTGCAGAAACAATCAGCTACCAACAAACCGCAAGAATAGCAGTATCAAGTAAGTCGGGCAATCCATACAAGGCATGAGATATGTCCTGATTCAGTCAAGTCAAACCCAAAATGACATGATCCAAATCATTCGCATGAGGAAAAAAATATCATTTTTATGAGCCGTCAAATTGATTTCAATAGCTCTTAGACACGAATCCAATGACTATCAAATTTTTATCCAACAAAAAATTAAAAAAAATTAATTAAAAAATTAATTTTAAAATACCTAATTTATTTATTTTTTATGATTAATCTACAAACTATTTTTCTCTTCTCTCAATGCTATCAAATATTCATCAAGCTATATTTTTATAATTATATTTGTTATTCTTTGTAATTTTAATTTTGCAAAATAAAATACTAATAATATAGTTATTGTATGATGAGCAATGATTTCTAAACATCAGAATAAAATGTGCAATATCTAAAGTATCAGCTGTGCAATAAAAAAATAAGATGCCCATCATAATTTAATTTTAATTATTTTATTTTATTTAGATTAATAAAAATATTAAATAAAAAAAATAAAAAATATTTCTCTGATTCTTCTACTTCCAGTCTAATTTCGCATATTAAAAATAACAAATAGTGAATTTATTAAAAATAAATTAGACCTAGACTTAGCCAATAACAATGACTCGACCAAAAAATTCAAGAATATTCTATCCCATAGTTTCAACATATTTGCCTAAAAAACCTAAAAATAAATGAAATTCTGTAATCTTTACGTATTTTAATATAATTAAAAAAAATTAAAGGGATACCCAAAAAAATTTGACACAATATATATATTATAATATAAATATATATTCATATACGAATATTAGTGATATTGATCACATTAAAAAGTATATCAATCAATATATCAAAAAATATAATATATTAAATTATAAGCAAATTCAACCTAATGACAAGATCTTTGAAATAAAATCAATTTCAAGTTTATTGATTCATTTCATTTACTACAATAAATTTAAAATAAAATATATGATACAATCGATTACTATCATTAGCCTTTCAATTAAATTTTTTAAAAAATATATTGTAATCATTATTATACAGACTTACTTCTAGTTTGCTTATCATTAGATTATTAGATCTACTAATAAGAATGATCATAGTTATGAAAGGTACAAGGTAGACTAAGGCACAAAAACCTCTTAGAGTCTTGAGGCGCAAGGCACATTTAAGGTGCAGGCTTTTATATGTAAGGAGCACCATATATTGCATATGTATTTTTATCAAATATAATCAAATTTTACATACTATATTCAATTTTATAACAATAATAGAAAGATGTTTATTATTAACAATAAATAGATAATTTATTATTATTATTATTATATATATAATTAGATAAATAGTTATTTATACAAACAGATAACTTTTTATTAATTTATTTATATATAGATAAATCATTATTATTAATCTAAAAGTATACCATTTAATTTTACTTATTTAAAAATAAGAATTTATTATTACTTATTTAAAAATAAAAAATTTATTATTATTTGTTTATAAATAAATAAATAAATAACTAAATAAATAAATAAATTTTCTCATTCAAATTATCATAAGTGGATAATATAAAAATAGATTAAACAAATAAATTCATTAAAAAAATATTATAATTAATTATTTATGAATTAAAAAATATAATGTGAAAAGTGGCTTTTCCACCATAAAATGATTGTGGTATAGCACTAAAAGAAATGGCTCCAAAAAAAAATTGTGGGATAGCACTAAAAGAAATGATGTTGGTGTTCATACTCTTTAACTTATTCTTCTCCTTCTTTTTCTTCTTCTCTTCTTCTTCTTCTCCTTCTTACAATTCCTTTCACTCGGATTAGTCCTAATTCTTTTTTAAATTTTTTCTTCTTTTCGTGATCACTTCCAATCCTAATTTTTTTCTTTTTTTCTTCCTTCTAATCCACTTTCAACTCATAATCTAGCCATTTCTTTTCTATCCTTGTTCTCTCAGTCAAGACTTCCTTCCAACCCTAATCGGGGCATTTTTATATTTTTGTATCAGTAAAAAATAAATTTTTGATAAGAAAAATCTGATGAGGGCTGAGTTGTCTTTCAATGAAAAATAATTAGGAAGAAAAAGAAAGGTAGTATAAAAGCACGCCTTTTTTGACCCTCACGCCTAGCAGAAGGCGTGCACCTTGCACACCTGAACTACACATCTATAAAGGCATTGCACCTAACCTCAGGCGAGGCACTAGAGCAGGGAATCACGTCGCCTTGCACCTAGACGCACCCTAAGCACAGCTTCCACAACAAAGAAAATAACATTGTCAAATATTTTAAACTAAAAAATAATTAGCAATTAAAAAACTTAAGAAACATAATAGAATAATATCGATAATATCTGAAATCTTATTAGTCATGATGGCATAGATGGGCCACCAAAACATGCCCTTGTCAGCCCAACACAACTCATTTTCCATCTCTAGTAAATTAGTCATTTCTTAGGGAAGTTAGGTTTATCAATTCAAATATTAATGATATTTTATTGTAATAGTCAAGCAGCTCAGCATATTGTTGTCAATCTAATATTTCAAAAGTAAATAGAAAAAATATTCTATGATGGGTACTAGATGGGTCTGGTTGTCATCATGTCCCCATCAACTATCCATAATACTCGAGTTACTCTATGAAAATAACTCTAATAATTATCCTAATATGACACATTCTCTTGCAGCATGTACACTAATAATTGAACTGAGTATCTCATACCCATGTCTCTATAATGACTGATACTCCTTCACTGTCAATACATACATAATGAGGTATATCTAGCAACTCAATCTGCATTTTATAAACTAAAATACTTAATAATATAACTCTGGTCTAATACAAAATTCCTTATCAACAAAAAAATTAATTATAACAATCTAAAAAAAAATATCTAGGAATAAATATATGAAAATCATACTAAAGAATGATTTTATCTGTCTCATTATCTCTAATATATAAAACTCTACTAGAAAAATTTCTGAGCTATATAGCAAACTGGATGAAATAAGTAACATGAGTAATGACCTACTCAAAACTCTCTAATCTCATCTAATCTTTGTCCAATGAGTAATAAAATTATGTAATATACTTGTGTCAACTGAAATTAGTATAATGATGCCGATAAAGTAATCACTTCTCTTTGGTTTCGCTTGTTGGTTCATTATTCACTTACTAAAAAATAATGCTCAGACTATTATAACCCATTATAAATGATTCTTGTGTTCATCTTTCATAGAGTAATCATTTGAATATTGACTTTCTCCATAAAAATATGTGACAAACCTTGAATCAAGCTAGGTAAAACACTGCAGACACATTGCACTTTCTGGAGAATCAATTATGCACCAGCCACACACATGGTGCACCCACTGTGCACCCTCGTTGCACCATCCACACACACGTACGTGCACCAGCATCTTCACACCCATGTTGCACCAGCTACACATATGTGCGCCAACATTGCACACAGATCACATGCACTACTAACCCTTTTTGTCCCTGTCACACACACGATGCACCATTTGTGCACCATTTGCCATCGATATCAGCCACACACAGAGGCATGCCACATGTCTTTTGTTGCACATCCCGTATGTTTTCACTTTACCCACACACTCATGCATGCACTATTTTGTTATAGTGCATGCCCTACTTAGCAAACCTTAGGTTTTGTACTTCATCGAACTTTTAGCTCTGATATCATGATAAAAGCAATGATTAAAATATCAATTTTTACGGATATATCAGTACTTAGAATTTACGAATATATTGGATATATCAAAGATATATCGGTATTTATTTGTATATGAGCACCAATCAAAGATAGACATATCGGTCTTAATGGATATATCAATACTTAGAATTTATAAATATATCAGAGATATATCGGTGGATATATAAGAAATTTTTATAATTGGATAAAATTAATATTAAGCTAACAACACACTATCAATAGAAAAAAATACTCTGTAAATATGAATATACAAGAGGTGTACTTATAAAATGGGCAACTTGGATTGGGGAAGCCCACATACTAGGTGCTCTCATACATGAAGAAACAAATGACAAGCATGAAAACATGAAGCAAAGGTCAATGATAATAAATCAAACATATTAACATTAAGTCGTCACTCTTTTTTATGACTAGAAAATCAATATAATTAAAAAACAAATTAAACTTACAATAACTTACCTGGCAAAACCAAAATCTGCTATTTTTAAAACTGCATTGTCATCTTTGCTAGAGAGTAAGAGATTCTGTTCAAAATTCAGCTCATATCAGTAACAGAATATATCAATAATTCAGAATAACATGAACTTCATGCACAAAAAATTCATAAATTAATCACATGAGAAAAACTAAATACCTTTAATCTGAGCTTAGGCATACCTGCTGTATATATTGGATTCGACCATTTTTCACAATTTTAATATAAATCAAAAACCCATAACTAAAATGAAGCAAACTAATGGAAATATCAAAACAAAATATATATTATTCAAAATAATAGTTAGAAAAATATCATATCATTTCAATTAATAAGCAAATGTCACGTAACACATTTATAAATAAAGAAAGTAATTATGATATGATCATCTGTATACTTGGGGAACTTGATATACACCTCACAACTTAAAAAGAAGAGAAAAAGTAATATATATATATATATATATATATATATATAATAATTTCATCAATTTTTTGGTTTCACCACTAGCTTTGGTAAGAATTTTTCATTTGTGTATCATGATGAAGAACAGGAAAGTTTCGATCCTAACACTATAACACATTGCCATTGTGTGAGTTTTTCTTTGGATGTGTCGAACCTGTGGCTTTAGATCGCGATGAATCAGATTATTGTCCCGGAGAACTTGAAGACCAGCAGCTGTACAATACATGGTCAATCTAAAGAATACCGCCTTGCGCCAGCAAAAATTGTTTATTCAGAGAAAAGGTGAGATCATTAGAGTCGTACCAAGTTGTTGCATGAAGTGTTTAGCAATGGCTTCTGGCACTATTTCACACTGTCCAATGTACATATACAAATCACCACCCTTACAATACTCCAGTACAATATGAATCCTTCCTGGTACCTATGACAATAAAGTAGAGTTATTGTCTCAAACATGGATTCCAGATGCGTCTTCTTAAGGAAATCATTCACCAAAATAATCAGCCAAAAGCACAGATGTGAAAGTCCTATTTATGAATGTGAGCACGTTCCAGGTAATCATGCTGACCCTGACCATCGGCCTGTTCTACCTGCTTGAGCAGAATTTTCTCTGAACATTTCTCAATTATGCACCTGTTTAGATGAATTATTTCCATGCAATGTATTAGCAGTCTAATTAGTTGTCTGTGCTTGAGATCTGACATACACGAACAACAACAGAATAGCCGACTTGTTCAAAATTTTGATACATCCAAGATGAAAAGATCTAAGAGATGTTCCAATTCCACGAACAGGTGGTGACGACTCCCTTAACTAATGCTCCTCTACTGAAAATGGATACGCAGATGTAGGAAGTGAAGTAAAAACAACCTCGATTATGTCGTATAAGCGAATGATATTAGGATGGTTAATCCGCTTCAAGATAAATATCTCGGACATTAAGCTATCTCGTAACTTGTTATTAAGCTGGCTGGTGTCGATCTCCTTTATCGCCACCTCCGTGCCATGGATTTGATGCCTCGCGTGCCACACGAGAGAGAACGAACCCGATCCAATTTGTTTTCCGACTAGATAGTCCCCAACAATTCTTCCTCTCCCTGACCCTTGAGCCATTAATTCTTCTTCTGGTGATGAATAATGCTTCTGGTATTAATATGCTGCTGTAAATTTCTACTTTCCTCGGTTTGCTTTTTTTTTCAGTTTTTTGCTAGAGCTAGTATTGTCTGACCAGCTAGTTGATGGGCGACTACATGGCGACTTGCACAATATCAGCCGATACGAGGGCAGAGTTCAGTCAAGCAGCCGTCCTTAATTCTTGTCGATTCGTATTTCGAGTTTCGAGTGAAGTCAAATAATTGAAAATTAGTGGTCAGTTGCCTTTCATACTTCATCGTTCCATTAATAATAGTTAGAAAATCAAATTTCAAACACGGTGCTGACTCCTTCACTCCTTGTCTTGAGAAATTTTTTTTAAAAAAAAGTACCAATTTTTTTTGAAGTAATCAAATAATTATTTAATTAATCAATTTAAAAAATTAAATTTTTAAAAATTAACCAATTTATTTTTTTAAAAAAAAATTTCCCTTAAAGTTAAAGATAACTTTATTTGTGTGTGTGTGTGTGTGCGCGCGTGCTTATATATGATATATATATATATTATTTGTTTTTGTTTTTCCAAAAAACTCACTAATATGTATAGTAATGTATATAAATATACATGGAATACACTTAAATGATGCCATATAAATATAAATGTACATATATAGAAATTGTATATTTGTATATATTTACATGACAGGTTACATAAATCTATATACACATCAATATATATGTCTCTATATATGAATATATATTTGTGTGTGTGTGTGTGTTTGTATATACTGTATATATATTTGTGTGTGTGTGAGTTTCGACAAACAAACTGATATGTTAAATAGTATACATGCACTACAAGAAATCCTAAAACCAGAAAGGCCCAAATTAATTTCTAATTTCGTCACGATTGGTGAATAGTAGTGGATATATAAACGGAGTTGTTCCGTTTCTATAATCCTCCACACTAAATTTTTAGAAACGGATCACACAATGATATTTTTAATTTCTATAAAAAGTGACAGGTAATAAACCTTTGCTAAATATTACGACAACAAATGGATACAGGGTTCCCTTGCTTATTTTGTGAATGAATCATTAGAAATGTATTATCTATTTCTAAAAAAGTGATGAATTAATTTAGACACGTATGAATTCGTTTCTATTTATAAATGGATTTAGAAATGGAAACATTCCTTTCTATTGTATACAACATGTACAAGTAAATTTTATGTTGTTTCTATAGGTTGTATATAGTATGTAATTACATATAGAAAAATATGACCTGCAACCAAATAAATATATTCATATATTATTTATCAAATGACTTTCACATAACACCCACCATAAGATAATATGTCATATAAAAAAATAAATGTCCATAAATTCTAATATACAATTTATAACAAAATTTAAAAACCTGTAACACAAAATACATATCCTGACTACGATCAAAAATTATCTTTGTCAGATTGGTAGCTTGCATCTGTGTAATCATTTACAACTAGATCATCTTTCTCATATACCAATAACACATCTTTAGACCTTCTCATATACTTAAGAATGTTCTTGACAACTATCTAGTGGCTCTCACCGAGATCTAACTGGTATCTACTCATTATGCTCAGAGCATAAGATACATCTAGTCTAGTACACAATATGGTATACATGATAGATTCTATTACTGAGGCATAAAAAATCTTATTCATCTGCTCTTGCTCATCATTAGTGTTAAGACACTAAGATTTACTAAGAGGAATACTATGAGACATGGGCAAGTATCCTATATTGGAATATTGCATACTGAATTGATTCAGTACTTTGTTTATGTAAATACTTTGACTTGGTCTAATCAACCTCTTAAACTATCTCTATAGATCTTTATCCATGTGATATAGGTAGCTTCGACTAAATCTTTCATTGAGAAACACTTCCCTAACCAAGACTTGATATTCTACAAAGTAGGGATATCATTCTCAATGAGTAAATGTCATCAACAAATAAGACCAAAAATACAATTGCGCTCTCACCAATTTTCTTACAAACACAAGGCTCATCTTTATTTTTGACAAATCCAAACCCTTTGACTGATTCATCAAAATAAAGATTTCAATTCTGAAAAGCCTACTTCAAACCATAAATGGATCTCTAAAGCTTGCATACTTTACCAAAATTTTTATGTTATACAAAACCCTCATATTATGACATGGATACATTCTCAAGTAAGTTTTTATTAAGAAAAGTAGTTTTAACATCCATTTGTCAAATCTCATAATCATGATATGCAGTAATAGAAATAATAATTTTGATAGACATAAACATAATTATAGGTGAAAAAATTTCATCATGGTTTATACCATGAGTTTATTTGAAACCTTTTGCAACTAGCCTTGCTTTGTAAGTATGTACTTTGTCATTCATGTCAGTTTTATTTTTAAAAACCCATTTGGACCAATGGTCTTTGTACCTTCAAGTGGGTCAATCAAGTTCCATAGCTAATTATCATACTTGGATTGAATTTCAGACTCAATGGTCTCTAACCATTTCTCAGAGTCTGGATCCAACATAGCCTATTAATAGGTAGTAAGTTTATTTTGATCCACTAACAATACATCATTGTTATCAGTTACAATAAATTATTAGATGCCATGAAGTCTGATATTATGGTTTAAAATATGGAGGACATGTTAACATCAAAATGTCAAGTCTATGGTTGCATAAAAACTGATAATGCTATATTTGATTATATGTATGTGATATATATGTGATTCTGGCATGATTTGCATTTTTAAATATATGTGATAGTATGGTTTGTGCGAACAATATAATTAATAGGTTTTTTTAAGGTATTAATTGATTGAATCCAAAACCTAAAAGGATTCATTAGTATGATTGAGAATTCGAATGAGATATTGTCATTAAAGTGTTTAATAGTATGGTATATGATCTTGGCTTTGTCTTAATCATATTAATATGATAATTAGTAATAATACTTTAGGCCTATCATATGAACATGGTATTTTGACTATTTGTGAGAATTAATTATTATGAAACACATGTGATCCTTGGAGTATTTTGGCATTATTATGATGATTTGTTTGTTTATTATATATAATGTATTTGAATAATATTATTAATTATTCTAAATATCCCTAATCAGCTATTGTTATAGAAATAACAATAAATTAAGATTAGAATAAAGTTTGATTGATATTCACATGATGAATATGTGTATGAGATACAAATCAAATTTATATCTATTTGTTGGTAATAAATATTGGACGGACCCATCTCGAGATTAATACATGGATCAAGGTCATAAGTTAATCTTTAAAATTTTCTGACCTAAGATCACTATATTCTCAAAAGAAGGAATATTGTGTTTTGATATAATCAAATATTATCTTTAATCAGATGACAATAAAGATTATACTTGAACATAATAAGAATTATGCAGTTAGATATGAGCGATTAATATGGAATTTATCCCTCTTTTTTTTGATAAATAATAAAATGCACTATCAAGATCTATATATCCTAAACAAGATCCAAACTAGCACAATCATTCTGGAATATAATATAAATTTCTATTTTTATCTTCCTAAGAATTGAATCTAAATTCCGAGTCATTCCTTCGTGCCATATCTGGTTTCTTTCTATCCAAATGTTGTAGCCGGTAGCAGCAAATACAACCTTCCTTATGCATCCATCTTATTACAAGAGAGATGTGGATTTCTTACCTCTTATGCCACTATAAGGAAATAAAAGGAATTTCCAATACGATTAGAACATAAATATAATGGAATTTATAATTTTTATCTCATAATTCTCTAAGGATCACATGTGTTTCATAATAATCAGTTCTCACAAATAGTCAAAATATCATGTTCATATGACATGCTTAGAGCACTATTACTAACAATTTATTATACTTTATGCCATCTATAACTAGTTTCTCCTTAAATATCTTTATGATAGTATGAGAATTAGAAGGAATAAACCCGTGGGCAATTTAAGATTATCACATACATATACATATAAACAAAATACATATTTTTTTACTACTAAATTAAAATTTACTTTTAATATTATAAATGATAATTCTCAAAAAGTAGCAATATAATACATTATTGTTGTTGTAGAATACATAAATTTAAAAATTATGATATATTTATTATTTTCATTCACATATCATTTTATATTTAATTTAATTGAAAAAAAAAGAAAAATGATAAAGAATAAATGTAGTGAATTTAAGAATGCAGCGTACTATTTATTATCAATTATGCATCTCATATGATTTTGAATATCATGTCAGTATCATTGCTACAGTACCAATGCATAGACCACCTAAGATTGGTTAACTGAAACTAGCAGTATCTTCTAGTGAATAATGAGACAAAGATAGAATATCTGTGGTAGTAAATCCATATATATCATGGCGAGGTGATGTCAAAGTTTCCTCCATACATATAAAAGTATATAGAAAGACATTTGTAGTGCTATCATCACTGAATAGATGAAGATTTCTTCCTCCATATTTGTTGGTTTCCCCTACCCCTCCTCATATTTTGCGAATCTCGGCCAATTAAATGATTACTTCTTGTACCTAAATCAAGTTACATAAATATCAAAATATACAAAAACAATAAAAATATTATATGAAATGTTATAATAACATACCTTAATGATAAACACATTGACATTAGAAAAAGCAATTAAAATATTTTAATTTAACATCCACTTTTTAATAATTACAAAATAAGAATGAGAAAAAAACAAGATAATCAATACATTTCTCGTCATCATCAGAACTTTCTAAGAAATCATCTCTATCTACATATTCTTTATAATCTGATTCTGCAATTAATTTCTCCTCAACATCTTCTTCAATATTCGTCATCATCAGTGTTTAAATAATTTATACTTCTTCAATATTTGTTATCATCAATGTTCAAATAATTTTTACCTTCACCAAGTAAAGTTTAAAGGTCATCATCTACCCTACGAACGATTGAATGAACTTTTATATTATTCCCTTGAAATGATGATAAATGCGATGGAGTGACTATAACATCCTTTTCAACAATTTTAACAGCTGATCTGAGTTTAAGTTACATATTGACTACTAGTGCCATTGATTTCTTCTTGTGGTTGGATAAGCGGTGTAACACACTTGTATGGCTTGTACTACAAAAATAAATTACTAATACGTATGATAACATTTATTATGGTGCACATCAACAAAATTTTATTGATGATAAATTCTAGTACCCATATTTGGAATTGGATCAAACCATTCACACTTAAATAGAATAGTTCTTTTAATTGGTTAAGTATATTACTCCATGAATAGACTTTCAATTAAATGACTGAAAATATAGTAATACATGCAATATAGTTAAACCCCTTGATGCAAATACCACTATTCATTATAGTTCTATTTGAACCATATTTTAAAGTGTGAAATTTGTATCCATTTATATAATGTATGGGATATATCTATAAACTTCATAATAGTCCTTTTGAAATATATTTCATTTATTTTTTACATATATTTGATGAATAAAATTATGCCTACAAAATGATAAATGATAAATTCATGCATATATAATGGTACACATAATTATTTAGAACCATGAATAAAAGTTATATACAGACATATTTTCCAAACTAATTTGATCTCATTCAAGCTATACATCAATTGATTCATCATCAATATGAGGTTAACTTTGCCAGAATTCCTTAGCAAATATTCTTCAAAAACAAAATTGAAGATATTTTGATTAATTAAAATATTATATCACATATAATTAAAAAAATGAGAATATAAAATTATTATAAATCTTACTTAATATATGTGTGTGCATATAATAATTAATTAATGTCTTCACATTTCAACAAAATATATGTGTGCACAAAATGATACTCTAAGTTATCCAAAAATTATTTTGATGTTGCTTTACCATATGATCAACTCCATTGTCTGAAAATAGAAAGTATATCATTTTCATCAGACCCATCCCCCATACTATATATATTATTTGGTGATAATATTTTATGTTGATTATATAATTGTGGTCGAAAGTAGTGCGCATAAAATATCGAAGCCATTTCAACCAAGTAGGTATTGCATATCAATCATTTGACTTTGGCTTTATTTCGAATATTATTTTGTATTTTTTTAAAATACCTGAATTTGATTTATTTTAGAAAGAAAAATAATCGGAAAATAAATTAAATTTTTTATATTAACAAATGGAAAATATATTACATCTCAAATGGATACATCTATTTGTATTGCATATGATCTGCTGTCATATATTCGTAAGGCAAGTGGACAAAATATTCCATGGAATCAAAAAAGCTAGGAGGAAAAATACATTCAAGTTTGCATAAATTTATGGGGATATCATTTTATAATTGCTCTATTTCTTTTTTTTTAATGACATTGTAAGTAAGATTCATTAAGAAAATACTTATTTCAGTTAATGCTTCCCAAATTTTTTGTGGATGTAATTTACAGAATGTTATAGATATTAGTCTATATATAAACACATGGTAGTCATGAATTTTCATTCCAGATAACTCATGTTTCTTCATATCAACACATTTTCCCATGTTATATGCATACCCCTCAGAGAACTATAACTCCATCATTTATTTGCACAAAATTTTTTTTGCATCCTTTTCAATACTATATCAAGCCTTAGTTATTGATTCGTACCTAAGTAACTATGGACATAAACATAACTCTTTCAAATTCTCTCTTGATTCGACATTATCTTTTGGTTTTCCATCCATATTTATTATAGTATTAAAAATATTATTAAAGATTTCTCAAAATGCATCACACTTAAGCTTTATTTAATAATATTTGTTTTATAACATGTCAAATTCTAAAAGATACTTTTTTTCTTTCAATCATAGTGATGAATCTTGGAATTTGCGTATTGAGGCAATTTGCATTAACATCCATAACATTTTTGAATCTATATAATTCAATTACTTCTAATATTTATTTACCTAACCTCAAAGGTGGTGTACATTTAATGATTTTATGATATTTATTAAATTCATCAATATTCATCCAAAATTGATGTTCCACATATAAGAATTTATGATGATTATCAAATTAATGTCTTTCCTCATTTGCTCAGCTATTATATATCTGAGTCTTCCATACAATAAGGACAAGCTAATTTTCATATAGTACTCCCTTCAGATAACATTGAATATATAGAAAAATTACTTATAGTCCATATTAGCATTACCTCACATTTTAATATTTTACTTTCTAGATATATCATATGTTATGGGCTATAGAAAAATATCCAATTTGTTTTTTGAATTTCTTGGATCGGGTATGATAACATACAAAAAAATATATTCATCTTTCATGCACATCAATGGTGGTAAATTACAAGGTATAATAATAACTGGTCATGAAGAGTATTATTTCATATTTTTCCAAATGACTGCAAACCATCTATGTACATCTCTAATCTAATATCTTGAATTTCATCTATACATGATGAATTATTGATATTACAACTATAATACCATAGTAGTACAAAACCAAAGAATTCATGCATATAATATTTCTATCATCTCATTCATTTCTCCTAATTAGCCCATATTATTCCTCGACCCATATATAAACTACATGTCCCAATCCCAGTAGTATGTTTATTGATATTGCAATTGTGTGATATTCATCATTTTTTGTCGATCGGACTATCATATTGTTTGCATTCATTCATGTAATTAAGAAATTATACATGTGATAATCACTATGTTTGCAAAAATCTACTACGCTATAGAATATATATTCAAGTGCACTCAACACATAAATTTCACATCACACACAAATCATTGCCTAATCATACAGAACATTCACAAAAATAAACATTATCAAGAAATAAAAAACTAATTTTATAATTGAATTTCTATGATGAGGATGAGAAAAAGGCATCTTGATCCATTTGTTTTCAATAATTCACTTGATTAAAAGGTTTAGGAAACAATCAATGATCAAAGATAAATAACCATGCAAGACACAAAAATTGATAAAACATAAAATTCCTCAATGTTATGCATAATTTTCTTTTATGACAAGATTAGTTCTACTTGAGAGATGACATAGACCAAAATATGTTGTTTAACAAGAGGAACATCTTATTTATTTTAAAATAGACAAAATTCCTATTTTTAGAGGCTTATTTATTTATGTTTTGGCTTAAACATTTACTTTTACATCACATACATAGATGCATATTTTTGAGAACCTTTAGGTGAGAAATTCCATGATATAGAATTGCATATGAAAAAAACATAGAAATATTTTACTTTTTTATTTTACTTTTAGTGATTTTAATTAATGTTTTTAATGTTCATTTATATGTAACAAAATTTGCTAATGTAATAGAACAAAATTATGATGTAATTAATAATTATATTTAAAATTATTTTTCTTTAAATGTTTAAAATTAAACTTAAAAAGATAAAAGAAAAAACACCGAGCATGCCACTATGTCTGGGTGGTGTAGTTGGTTATCACGCTAGTCTCACACACTAGAGGTCTCCGGTTCGAGCCCGGACTCAGACATCCTCCTCCTTTTTGCTAATTATTTTAATTAATACCCAATCCCTACGTACTATTTCATTTTTTTTTGTTCTTTCCCGATTTCCGAAGCGAAATTACGTGATCTTGTCCCTGCGCTGGAACCTTGAGTCGTATTAGGATCTGCGATCGATTCGGCGCACAGGGAGGGGGGGGCGTCTCTTCCTATCCTATCTGCGATTTAAAGAATCCGATAAGCATCAATGGACTGGGGAAACGTAACGGTGGAGGATCTTATCGACGCGCTTCGGGAAGTAGACTGGTCTTCTCCTCCCCGGCCTATCTCCGAGTTCTTTTCTAGATTCGCAGTTCCCAGATCTTACGCCAAATGGAACAGTCGTCTCAAATGCAATCTCTATTAGTATAATTCCTTTCCTCTTTCTTCTTCACCATCTCTATTCCACGTAGTTAGTTTTAACTTAGCCAAGTATCCGTCTAAGGATCAGTTGTTATCGAAGCTTAATAGTTCCAAATTAAGTTATCCGTGTGATTAATACAGGTAACAATCGTGTGAATTGACTGAGTGAATCTGCTGCTATCCAATTTTAAGATGGGCGCGTAGGTTGCTTCTCAAACCTTATGATCGTCTTCCTAATGCAATCTCTCTACTACTATTCTTCTGTCCTCGCTCATCTTCACCATTTCTATTCACGCTCGTCTCCTTTATTCCGCGTCGTCGTCTGGCTAATGCTTATAGTCCTCGCTCATCTTCACCATGCCCTTCTACTGTTATACATGGAATTATACACTGCATCTACAAATCATTGTTATGTTGTTTGCTCGTCTTGTTTGATCGTGGGTTCCTTTGATTCTGCAGCTACCGGACCAACTATTTCTTGATGATTATTTTCATTCTCGGTATGCTGATATGTCCTACATTTCTGTCTTGATTAAGATATGCAGCGCCCATCTTGTTGTGGTTTTTGACTGTGTTGTGTGTTACAATAGCAGGGCTTGGTTTTCTGAGGAGGCCCGTGGCGATCTTGGCTGCTCTGTTTACAGCCATTAGCATTGCATTTTTGAATGACAGGTATGTGCTTTTGATGCAATTTGTGTGTGTGCTTGAACGTGAATGCCATTTATGTTGTTTACTCAAAACACTAATATATTGGCAATGTGGCTGCAACACAACACAACATGCATGCAAAGATAACAATTTTAAACAAGGAACAATTGGATACAAGGACTATATTAAGTCGATATACAAGAATGCCTTCATAAAGTTTGATGCCATGTCAATGCTGATATCTGACTTTTTTGCCCTTTATGAGAGATTTCATGGAAGAATAAGGATCTACTAGATGCCTTTTTTGCCCTTCAAAAATTGTTTCTTATTAAGTTGTTTCTTTTAAAAATTTGAAAATGGTATCACACATGTGATGGGCCTTATCAATTTGAACTTCATAAATGTTTTTTGGCCAATTTAGAGGTGTCAATATATATATGTGTGGGTGTGTGTGTGTGTGTGTGGGTGTGTGTGGGTGTGTGTGGGTGGGTGTGTGTGTGTGGGTGGGTGTGGGTGGGTGTGGGTGGGTGTGGGTGGGTGTGGGTGGGTGTGGGTGGGTGTGGGTGGGTGTGTGGGTGGGTGTGGGTGGGTGTGTGGGTGGGTGTGGGTGGGTGTGTGGGTGTGGGTGGGTGTGGGTGTGGGTGAGAGAGAGAGAGAAGATTATCATAAAAAAATACATTCTTTCTAGCTAATGTATCCTCAAGATCTTAGATACTATAAGCTCTTAGCTAATGTATTGGTAGATTAAGCTTAGAAGGGCTAATTGCATGATCATCTGGCTTCTTGGAAGCTTGTCTTTGGTCTAAGAAGGCTAAGTCATGCCTCTCTCTCTCTCTTAGTATTGACTCTAAGGGTTTGGTGGTCAAGTTTTTAAGTTTTTTATCTGGGTCTGAAAAAAATTTTTCGACTCACGAAATCTCATTTTCTATATAGTTAATATTAATATGATCCGAATTTATTAATAAATATGATAATTTCATGGAAGTAATATCTCAAGTTGATAATATCTGCACTCGTTAAAGGATGAGTCACTATTAAAAAGATAATATTTGTACTCAACTAAATATTACTAATTTTTGATAAGAAATATTTGTACTTTATTTTGTTATAATTAGTATCTTCAACTCTGCAGCTTTGCCGGTACTTTTAGCGAGAAGGTGACACGGACTGTTAGACAATTCTCTCCCCGTTTAGCAGCTAAAATGAGACCTCCTCTTAGGTGAGGCTCTGTAAAACTTGTTCGTACTGTGCCCACCATCTGTGCCACTGTTGCCCTGTATTTTTTATTTGCAGGCCTGTCATTCGTGGGCGTCCGTCAGCTAAAAGACCTATTTATGTGTGTGGTCAATCTCGATGGGTGTTTGTCGCTGTGTTCTTTTTTGGTACGTGGGTGATGCTTCTCTTCCTAAATTCACACGTGTTATGAACAAGAATGGTCCTTGGGGCCTACCCATGATTTTTTTTCTTCTTTTTCTCTGCCTGCTACAGCAAGCTTCTTCCTTTGGTTCCTCTCTTGCAGTCTCTTGGTTGTGCTATGGGCTTTTGCTGCTGGGCTCCTCGGTTTGTCCTTCGCTTATGTTTTTCATTGTTGTTCTAATCATGCCTTTTCCCATTTTCCTTTTCTCATGCATAACTCTGAAAGAAGCTACGTTTATGAGTAATTTGTATGATGCTAAGAGTGAAGCTGGATAGTTATAATCAAGGAAGCACGGACACGGCTCCCTACAGCCGTGTCCACGTGTCCGACACCTGGACATGTAGGCACGACACGGACACGGCACGGACACGTGTCCGATACGCTACGTGGCGTATTGGATGGTTGCGTCGGTAGCCGTATCAACGTCTATGGTGCCCGATGTCTGACGACGTCGGATGGCCAACGTTGCAGCATGGGCGACGTTGGCCACTGGCATGGACGGGCACGATTTGAGGGGAGAGGAAGGGGCTGCGCGATTTGAGGGGAGAGGCAGGGGCAGGCGTGTTTGAGGGGAGAGGCAGGGGTGGGCGGGAGTGTTTGAGGGGAGAGGCAGGGGTGGGCGGGAGTGTTTGAGGGGAGAGGCAGGGGTGGGCAGGCGTGTTTGAGGGGAGAGGCAGGGGTGGGCAGGCGTGTTTGAGGGGAGAGGCAGGGGCGGGCGGGCGTGTTTGAGGGGAGAGGCAAGGGCATAAAATAAAATATTTTTATAAAATAAAATAAAAAATATATATTTATATATAATATAATTATAAATATTATTTTATAAAATAAAATAATTATAAATATTATCTTATAAAATAAAATAAAAATAATATTATTTCATAAAATAAATAATATATATTTATTTTATATAATAAAATATTTTTATTTAATTTAATTTAATAAAATTTATAAAATATATAATATTTATAATTAATAATTTTTATTTTTATTTTTTTATCATGTCGTATCCTAGCCGTATCTGTATCATAATTTTTTAGAATTTGTCGTGTCCCCGTATCTTCCCGTGTCGTATTTCCGTGTTCGTGTCCTTGTTTCTTAAGTTGTAATTGCTGAACAAAAGTATTGTTTGGAGATGTGCTATAACTAGGAAGCCCTAGTATTGTTTCACTCTCTTATCCACTTCTTCTCTATGTTTATCACATGTTGTTTTACATATTTTTTTTTGTTTTTATAGCTTGAAGAGGTTTTTGAAGAAAGTGGGAAAATATCTCATTTTAAAATGACCACGCTCGGAGCGTGTTTACCCATGCCATGCCCATGTGGTATGTGAGCTGAAATCCCTTGGCTCGGCATGGCACGACTGGTGCGCCCGGCAATGGGCCCAGGCATGACATTGTAGCATGCGGTGCTGGGCCCAGGTCAGGACTATGATGGCCCGAGCCATTTGACACCTATACTGACGAATTATCCTATCTTTTATTGTAGTTAATTGAATTAAAAAATTATCATTTATGAATACAATATTAATTTTTGTACTTGAAAGTTTATTATAATTATTATATTTTTTTATAATATTTAAATATATTTTAAAATTGTTAGTAAATTTAATTTTTTTATTCTTTTGGTTGATTAATGAACTAAATATGGATTTCATTATATTTTTTATTCATTCGATTTTAATTTTATGATTCATACAGACTTCTAATCAATAAAGTGATAAAAAAAATAATATTTTAGTATTTTAAATATTTTTTTATCTCAATAATTATGTGGTCAAATTTTGATTATTCTCTATGTTTGTTGAATATATCACTCAATATGATATATGTGCCTAAGAAAAATAAATATATGTTTGTCGTATTATAAAAAAAATAATAAATTTTAGAAAATAAAAATTGACTTTTTAATCTTTTTTATTTATTATTATTTTTAAATTTTACTATTGGTAAAGTTGAAAATTATGTACTGGTAACTTATATATAAATTCAATATTAGGAACATTAAATTATAACAGTGACCTATATAATTTGTAGAATTCTTATAATTTATTAGATATCCTGATATATTTTAATATATTTTTAATTTTTTTTCATTTAAATAAATTATTTTTAAGTCTCTTTGTCTGATTAGATTAATTTTGTGAGACATACATCTAGTATGAAAAATCTTAACAAGGAGACTAAAATGGTTCTCATGGACTATGTTGCACGGACACGGATATGGACACGGGGATACGACACGGCAAGATACGGGGACACGGCAAATTCTAAAAAACTAGGATACGGATACGCCTAGGATACGTCATGATAAAAAAAATAAAATTAAAAATAAAAATTATTAATTATAAATATTAGGTATTTTAAAATAATTAAATATACTGTATTTTAAAATAATTTAAAATTTTGTATTTTAAAATAATGTAAACAAAATGTTAGGTATTTTCCTTCCCCCCCTTCCCCCCTTCCGAAACCCCCTCCTGCCCCCCCTTCCGAAACCCCCTCTCGCCCCCCCTTCCGAAACCCACTCCCGCCCGCCCCCCCCTTCCGAAACCCACTCCCGCCTGCCCCCCCTTCCGAAACCCCCTCCCGCCCCCCCTCCCGAAATGCATTTTTGGATACAGTTTCCAAAAAACAACGCATTTTTGGAATCTGTTTCCAAAAATGCGTCGGATACGTCTCCGAACAACGCGTCGGATACGTCTCCGACGCGTATCCGATACGCCACGTGGCATATCCTATACGGATTAGTGTCCGATACGCCACGTGGCGTATCGGACACGTATCCGACGCGTGTCCGACCCGTGTCCACGTGTCCACGTGTCGGACACGTGGACACGGCAGCTCCTAGGCGTATCCGTGCAACACAGCTCATGGATATACTCAATGATATTATTATTGGAATTATTATGCATTGTTATATTATGAATTTTATTATATATTAGATGTCACCAATATTAATTCAATATGTCTTTTAATCTTATTAATTATAATTATTTTTTAAAAATATAATTTTTTATTATATCAGTCTTATAAGTTGACCTATTGATGAGTAGTATAATATTCTATGATTAATGTATTCTAAATATAATAAAAATTAAAATGCTAGAATTTATTTTTTTAACAGAGAGAGAGAGAGAGTTTAAATAAGAGGGACAAATGTTTAGTTGAAATATAGAATAAAAAATTTCGAAATACCTATTTATAGTTTTTTGTGCACATGCATTAATTCAATGTTTTTATTTTTTTTGATTTGGGATTATGGTCCACTAGCGTGACCCACACACGCATGATTGAAGCATGCTTGGTTTATGTTGTACCGAATTAAATTAGGCATGCGAGCTTAATTCTCAGGCCCGACATTGCTCAAGCCATTCCTTGGGCTGAGACGAGTAGATGCAAGCATGACTCCTAGAATGCTGTGCCGTGGGAGGCTTGAGCTTGAACCATTCGACCCATTTTCCCACCTCTAGCCAGAACACAATCTCAAAGATCAATCACTTTGAACATCAATCAATTAAAAAATAAAAAAAATAAAAAAATAAAAAAATAAAATAAAAATAAAATAAAAATAAAATAAAATAAAATAAAATAAAAAAAATAAAAAAATAAAATAAAATAAAATAAAAAAAATAAAAAAATAAAAAATAAAAAAATAAAAAAATAAAAAAATAAAAAAAATAAAAAAATAAAAAATAAAAAATAAAAAAAAATAAAAAAATAAAAAAATAAAAAAATAAAAAAAAAATAAAAAAATAAAAAAATAAAAAAATAAAAAAATAAAAAAATAAAAAAAAATTATATATAATTTTTGTGGTGAATTAATTTGTCTATTAGAATAAATTATCTCTATACAAAGAAAATTTTTGAGTTTTCCAAAATTATCTAAGATTATGACTAAATGTTCCTTTTAAGTTGGGATGATTTCTAGCTTATTATTTTCAATAATCAAAATATCATCTACATGCATAATAATCAAAATGATCATGTGATCAAATCTTCTAAAAAATAAGAAAATACTCGCATATAAACAAAATAAAGTGATTGTTTGTGAAAACTAAGTAAATTAGAATCTTGGTGACTATTTTAGATCATATAATACATACTGTAATCTGCAAGCTGCATCTAATCGTACTATTTGAAACTTAAGTGATTTTTATATATTGTTCACGTAAAATAAGAATCTATGGGTCATGCCATTGATAAAATAAGAATCTATATGGAGATTATCTTGATCATCGGAGAACGGAAAAAAAATTATAATAATTCATACCAAATATTTGAGTGAATCTCCTCATTACAAGTCTCATCTTAAGATGATTCGCCATCTCATTTGAATTTATATATAAAGTGAATACTTATTTTACAACCAATAACACGTATTCCTGAAGATTATAGTACTAGTTCTCAAGTCTCTTTATTATATGATATTTATATCTTACAATAAGAAAAGAGAAGGTGTAAGTATGACAAAATCTTTAAAATCAAGATATAAAATATAACTAACATGCCTTTTTTAGATTTTAATTGGAAGATTAAGATTTGAGGGCTTGATTTATAGGATCTTCTAGTTCTTTGGTAGACTCGTTTCTGTTCTTAGCAGATCACGTGCTCTGGGATTTGCACAAAATTTAAAATAGTGTCTTTGTTTTGACACTAATTTAAATGTTAAACCAATAAATTAAACAAAATCATGCATCAACTCCAATCTCATATAATTGTGTTGAGTTTTATTTATGTTTTTATTTGTTCATATGCTTCAAGCTTGTATGTAGCTGTACCCTATTCATTGGTTAACAACTTCACCATTCCATTTCATTCCCTTTTCTTTTCAATCTTTGCTAACTCTTCCCCCCCCCCCCCCCCTCCTCTCTCTCTCTCTATCTCCCCCCTCTCTCCCCCCACTCTCTCTCTCTCATTGCGTGCACTCTCTCTCTCACATCTCTCATTGCTCTCTCTTCTCTCTCATTGCTCTCACTCTCTCTCTCATCTTTCTCATTGCTCACACACACACACACACACTCTCTCTCTCTCTCTCACCTTTCTCATTGCTCTCACTATTTCTCTCTCATCTCTCTAATTGCTCTCACTCTTTCTCTCTCATCTCTCTAATTGCTCTCACTCTCTCTCTCACATCTCTCATTGCTCTCACTCTCTCTCTCACATTGCTCTCACTCACTCTCTCTCTCACATTGCTCTCACTCACTCTCTCACATCTCACATTGCTCTCACTCACTCTCTCTCTCTTTCGCTCTCTCGCATCTCTCTAATCTTTCATTGCTCTGTCTCTTCCCACCTCCCTCTTTCCCCCTCTCCTCCCATTCTCTCCTCTCTCTCTCTCCCCCCCCCTCTCTCTCCCCCCCTCTCTCTCATTGCTCTTTCTGTCTTCTCATCTTTCTCACACACTCTCTCCCAACCTCTCTCTCTTTCTCTCCCCTCTTTCTATCTCCTCTCTCTCTCTTATCTCAATCTCTCCCTCTGCAGCAACAGTGCTCCATGCAAGTTTCAGGACACCTAACCTAAAAGCAAGGTTGAACACTTTCAGAGAAGAATTTCGTGCGGTATGGCGAAATTACAGTGATCTGTAGCTTCCATGTTGGTTGGGAAGATGTGAGTGCTTCCTAATTGGCTCTTTTATTTTAAGTCTGAACTGCTGTTCTCTTTAAACATTCTGAGACTTTTTATATTAGCATTTTTTTTCTATCACCCTTTGTGTTTTGAAATTTTAGTTATTACTCTGGTGTATATGATGCGCTCTGTGCTATGGTAGAGTTTTATTTTGATTAAGGATGCAGCCCGGAGGGCAGGTTGGGGAGGGCCGAGCCATTGAGGACCAACCCGAACCCAACCCAAATTCAAAAAATGGTCAGCCTGAGTTGGGTCCGGCTCTATCAATGGAAGCAACAAAATTAAAAAAAAAAATAATTAAATTTTTCCTTAACATAAAACTAAAATTATTCATCTATAAATATTTTTTTTAATTTTGAATTTATTCATTACTAAGTTTACATTAAAATTGTACTATTAAATATCAAATTTAGTTAATATTAAAAATCCTTTTTTTTCCTGTTTTTTTTTTTTTAATAATGTGGCAGGTTCAGTACTACACGTGCCGTCTGACTTGGTTTGGGCTCGGAAGAAGCAGTGACCTGAGGCTTATTTTTAAGAAGGAATGTTCTTTTCTGCCCTCCGTGTATAAGCCAGAGCATTTGGAAAAATAGGCTTCATGTGGACAAACAGCTGATTGTTTTGGATAAAAGAAATTATTATAGCTTTTGTTTTATTTGTTAAAATTTTTTTGGGTGGTATATTATTATTGTTGATCCTTTCATATCATCAAAATATTTTCTTGCATTTTAAATTTAAAAATTAAGCAAATTTCCTACTTAAACAAAGAGACGTGCTTTATTTTATATATATATATATATAATTTGTGATTTGGTGCACCAAAATTTTAATAATAATAAAAAAATTGTACCAAATTTTAAAATAATTAATTATTGATGTACTAAAATTAATAAAACCAATTTTATCCTCCAAAATTTAGGAAAATAAATAAATTTAATCAATTTAGAAACTAATATTGTGAAACAAGAAGCCATGTTTTCGAATTAGTAAATCACAATTCTTTGAAACTCAAACCTAATTTTACAAGTTTGATATTGTACCACATCAGACGGCCTTCACGTTACAAAAATGATTCCTTTCTAGCGATTACAAGTTTGATATTGTGAAAACCAAAATTAATTATATATATATATACACACATAAAAAGACAGAAACACATATAATTATATATATGCGTGCGTACACATGTGTGAGTGTGTATATACACATACATACACACACATACACACATAGGCATACACACACTCACACAAACATAGGCACACGCACACAAACATAAGCACACGCACACACACAAACATAAGCACATGCATACACACAAACATAGGCACACACACACACACACACACACAAACATAAGCACATGCATACACACAAACATAGGCATACACACACACAAACATAGGCACACACACACAGGCACGCACACACACACACACACAGGCACGCACACACACAAACATAGGCACGCACACACACACACAACCATAGGCACACACAAGCATAGGCATACAGACACACAAACATAGGCACGCACACAGACACACATACACTAGTAAATAGATAGTTATATATGTGTTTCTATATGTATTTCTATGTGTATATATATAATTATTCTTGCCATTGACAAAATATCAAACTTGTAGCGATTGAAAAAGTCATTTTTGTAATGCAAATGGCATGGGTTTGAATCTATATGTATATATATAGTTACTTTTGGAATTGTCACAATTTTAGAAATGGGTATATATAATTAAATTATTTTTTAAAAAAATTTTAGAGTAAAAAATCAAGTTGATTAATTTTAGTACACAAAAACTTAATTATTTTATGATTTAATATTTTTTTTTATTAATTATACAAAATTTGGTGAATCAAAATATAAAATATTTTTTTTGTGTTTGGTACACTAATACACAAATCTCCCTTCTAAAATCTAAATTTAATAAAAGTCTCATACTATTATTATTTTATTTAGTTATTATGTAACAAATTATTAAAGCTGCATAAATAGAATCAATGTGGATGAAGTAAATTAAATTTCATTTTCATTTTACATTTCTTAGACATATTTATAAATCTAATGTATTATATTTTTTAATATATTATGAATCATAATTTTTAAAAATATAAATGTCCCGATTTTTTTTATAACTACATTTTTTTATAAATTATTAAATCTTTTTTTACAAAGTATAATATAAAAATTATTTAAGCATTTTTTTTTTGTTTATAAAACCAATCCAAGACAATTATTTTATAACTAAATTAAAATCTATTCTTGATTTATAAAAGAGAAAAAAAGATTAAAAAAAAAGCAATGAAAAATAAATTAAAATACCTATATATAAATGTTGGCATAAATAACAATGGACCATTTTAGCCCTGCCCATTTTGGCCCATGGCCCAAACGTGCTGGCTAGCCCATTTCTCAGCTCTAAGTCTAAGTGTGGATGCGTCTTCAAGTGGGGCACAAGCCCACCACAAGACAAGGACAGGACAGTCCAGCCTCACAAAAACATAATTTCCCCTTTCAGCAAAATTTGTACTCATCATGAAAAAGTGAGGAACAATTGAATAATATCTATGGAAGAAGAAGAAGGGCGGAAGCTAAAACAAGAACACGAGAGTAAAGTTGAGTGAAATGGCTACTTTTGCAGAAAATTGCTAAGATTTTCTAACCACAGCAGGTACTCTTTGGCGTCCTTGTTAGCCATGTACTCGAACAAGAAGTTAGTGGTGCTAGCTTTGATCCCCCTGATCTCCAGGTACTTATGAAACGCTTTCTGCAAGTTCTCATCCAAATCACTGGCATGGAGATGGCGTTTCAGCAAGCAATCGAGCAAGAAGAGACAGAGTTGAATTTAATTTCAGAATTAGAAATGGAGAGAACTCACGAGAAATCAGGCCCTTCGTATGCAAGTTGATCTTCAGAACCTTCAGGGTTTTTAATGGATAAGCTATCGATCGTGAACTCATCTGGAAAAGCAGTGATCCCAAATTCCAAGACCATGTTGTTTCCTTTTGTGATGCTCACGACCAGAGGAAGACAGGATGCGCCTGACTCGTTGGGCTCCCGGGCTGCATCATCTTCATCATCATCCTTCCCAGGAGTATCATCTTCATTACTGGCAGGCATTTCCACTTCTACTTTGATAAGCTCGTCTTGATACTTTCTCTGTAGCAGAATGGTTCTCTCTCCTGGATTATCTTCGATTTCAAAGGCAAATCCTTCTGGGATATCCTCCACCTGCCCACACAACATTAAAGAATATGACCATTGATGCTGACCGACCATGGCCATGGTTCCTATTCCTATTGCGCATAAGATGTAAGGAACACACATTCAGTTCAGAGTAGAAGAGTCAAATGGGTCTATTAAAAAAAAGTTCAGAAATGGCAATCATGATGACTCCAAGTAAGGACGTGAGAGGTTGAGAAGATGATGACGCATTTAGGGTTGATGGGTTATCATAAAGGAAGAAGAGTGAAACTGAGCCATTGCTCTAGCTTGGGATGTTTACAGCTCTCATCTTTCATTAGTAATCTTATCGAACTTCACTTCAATGGTGGACAAGTAGTCATTAATTTACCACCCGGGTGAATCTAGAGAAGGCGATTCAACATTAAGGCAGCTACACATAATAAACTAGCAGCAGCATAAGATAGACACAGGCCTGTTAGTGCCATCCAGTGGAGTCTATCAAGCTGCATTGAAAAAAAAAAAGCAGACATTGTGAGCACAAGTAGAATGGCCATCAACATACAGGGTGGCATGCTCCAGACCTGCACCAAACCACGCCATTGTACTAAGCTCGCCAACTTGGTAATCCCGATCAAACTCACAGAGAAAGTAACTAAGATGAACAAGATGGATTTCTGAAGTTAAAACAAGCCAAAATCGAAGCATGGGCCTATGACCAAAGCACAAACCTCAGAGCTCAGTGACACTTTGGAAACAGAGACGATAAAATTAAGGTTTTGAGACACTAAAAGCACAAGCAGAAATGAAAAACGGAAAGGACATCGCAGTCCAAATTAGTCGACCTAATACGGTCTAGCAGTCACTTGAACTTAAAAAGTGCAAATCTAGAGCACAAACCTCATCGGGTTGCTCAGCGCACGAGATCTCGTTTTTCAGGACCCGTAGAAGATTCTCATCCGCAGTTGGCTTCGTCGCAGTGGACGTTGAGAGAGGGGAAAATACAAGAAAGAGTGGCAGAGGGGAACTAACATCCCAACAGCACCTATCCGCGGAGGAAAGGGAGAAGATTGAGCTGACAAGTGATCTGGTTCGCCTGGCAGAGAGCAAGGCAGCAGGAAGGCAATAAGGTGAAGCTCTGCGCAGAAAGACATTCAACGCCATTTTTTCGGGATAGCAAACTGATAGTGAGCTACCGCGTGGAGCAGAAGACTCGACAGGGACTGTAGTTTGTTAGGGTTTAAGAATCGTGGCGGGCAAAGGAAGAAGAGTGTTAAAAATGTGTTACAATTAAGATTTAATAAATATATGCTTGCATTTGTTAGCAAAAAAAAAATATCTTAATTTTAGTTACTCTCTTGATAAAATATATTAAAAAATACTAATTGAAAAGATTTATCATTTATCTATTAAATTTGAAAAGATGAATACAAAATAATAAAAAAATTATTCTAAAATCATTTTTATTTACCTTCTTTGATATACTTATGCCAAAAAAACATGATTTTAGATTTGATGTTTATAATTTTGGAAAATAATTAAAATAATAATATAAATCATTAAATTTGTTAAAATTCCACGTGTTCTATGTTATTTTAGAGATACTTTGTACTATACCAATAATAATAATTATATTTTTATGTCAGATGTATTTAAACTATCACTAATACACTGGGTCTCATAAGAATTTTAAAATTAAATATATTTGATCGTGATCATTATTGAGATGATTGACCAATGTGAAAGTTTATTATATACATATATTCTAGGGTTGGTAAAGAGGATAGGGGGAGGGTGAAAAAAACTATATTAGGTTCATTAATATCTGATATGAATTTGTTTATAATTCACATACATTCAATAATATACAGCTTGTTTGGATTGAAGATTCTATGCCTTTCAATAATGATGTTTGATGTTTCTCATCTTCTATATAGTCAAACACAAGTGATATAAAAATACTCTCAAAAAATTATTATAAACAACCTAAGTGTTTGAAATCTCTCTCTCTCTATTTTTCTCTCTCTCTCTCTCTCTATTTTTCTCTCTCTCTCTCTTTCTCTTTCTATCTCTCTCTTTCTCTATTTCTCTCTCTCGCTCGCTCTCTATTTCTCTCTTTCTCTCTCTATTTCTCTCTCTCTCTATTTCTCTCTCTCTATCTCTCTCTATCTCTATATATCTCTCTCTCTATCTCTCTCTCTCTCTCGCTCTTTATTTCTCTCTCTATCTCTCTCTCTCTATCTCTCTCTCTCTCTCTTTATTTCTCTCTCTCTCTCTCTCTCTATCTCTCACTATTTCTATCTATCTTTCTCTCTCTCTCTATTTCTATCTATCTATCTCTATCTATTTCTATCTCTTTATCTCTCTCTCTGTTCCTCTCTCTCTCTCTCTCTTTGTTTCTCTCTCTCTCTCATTGTCTTCCAAAAAGAATGTCATTAGTATTTATAATTATATGATGATACCAAGGTAATTGTAGCATCAAAATTGCTCATCTGGTAATTGTATTATCATAAATATGGTAGGTGTGATAAGTATAAATACTAATATGGTGGTTTGATTTGACATAATCTGACTCACAACACTTGCTGTACAGGCCAGATCTAGCCTTGTGGAAAGCATTGGTACTTAAAACTCTCAACTGCACTTAATAAAAAAATCTTTTCCATACTCACCTTCTCCTCATTAGTCTTCAGAGACATATGTGAAGGTAATTTGAAATTGCATCATCTTTGACTAATTTAAAAGGATTTTAAGCCATGGAGAGATTTTCTAAGTAGGCATACCTTTTCCTCGTCTACTTTCTTGAGGAATCCTTCAGGTTGAGCCATAAGGATTTTCCTCTCAAGATTACCATGAAGGAATGCTATTTTTTCATCCATCTGTTTCTGCTCCATATCTAACTAATTTAAAACACTAGCAACTCTTTTATGCATGTGTGCTTCACCATCAGTGAGCAATTCTTATTAAAATCTACTCTCTCACATTGAGTGAGTCTCTTAGCCGCTAATCTTGCATTATACATAGACTTTTCCAATCATTCATTGCCATATTTTTTCATTTGAAGACCCACTTGCAGCCTATAATCTTTTGAATCTTTAATTTCTTCACAATTATCAATGTCTTGTTCTTGTCAAGTGACTTCATTTTTCTATCATAGCGTGCTCCCAAAACTTTTAAATTTTTATCTTTAATTTTCACTTCTTCTTCTTAACTCTTTTTAGGTCCAATTGGGCCACTGTGCCATGCCAAACACGGTAAGTTACATCCTCCTACGTCATGCCATGCTTGCATGATGGCATTGAAGTGAGACCTGACATGGCCTATTACCTCATAGAGGAATTAAAGGCACGTCAGGGGTGTTCATGATTGGGTTGGACCCAGCTCATTTCCAACACAACTAGCCATGCATCTTTGGCACCATTGGTCAAGGAGGCAATTGGCTACAAGCACTAGCATTAGCCAGATCAATGGCAATAGGCATTCACCAAGCCATCCCCTCTATTAAGCCCTACTCCCTAGGCTAGGCTAGGGTAGGGGAAATCCATATTAGCTCCTAGCTTTATCTTCATTTTTGTTTATAAAATTAATGTAATCATATATATATATATTAAAAAAATCAAATTATCTTAAAATTAAAAATGCTCATGTAATAATTAATGTATATGAAAATCAATATACATGAATATAATAAAAAAATATATAGTCTGAATTAAAAATATAAATTTATATCTTTATACATACAACAATACAAAAAAAAAAGATTAAAAATAATGCAAACTGATGTATCTAGTAGCAGCAACATAAATATAATATTAGTCATTCTATTTGGTTCGAATCATCACTTTCACATAACCTAGTATTGATAGCAATATTTTTTATGTATATCATCATCTATTTGTAGCTCATTTGATGTAATATTATTTAAATAGGCATGTGGACTTCACATAATTATTTTTTTTAGAACCAACATTAACAAAAGCCTGCAATGAACATGTTGTTCCTATTGTGATGGTTATGCCAAACACGCTATGTTGTGCCATCCATCTACACAGAGGCTAATTTACTTAGGCTAGTATAGCTTTTTTGGGGTCAGAATTAGGCCGCCCACTTCCATGGACACCTTTAAATATAACTAAACTATATCAGATGATTATCTTTTATCATGTTATCTGTAAGAGTTATTTTATTTCACTTTCCAATAACTTCATTTCTAAATTTATCTTTTCTAGTCTCGCCACACATCAATTATACTATCCTTATAACCTTTTTATCCTCATTCTTTAAATATGTTATTTCTTGGTCACCCAATATTTAGTTTCATATATCATAACTAGTGAATGTTTCTTTGTTAAGATATAATTGTATTAAAATATTTGTAGATTATTATCAAAATTATCAAAATCATGATTTCAAAACATAGAGAATTAGTTTCTATCTTTTACAAACAAATTAATTCATAGTGTTCAATCTATAAAAACATGTTGCGAAGACAACATGAGCTATAACTTATATGTTATAAATTAGTTTTTCAAATGTGAGAAAAGAGAGCCAGATTAATCTAGTTTTTTTTTTGTTTTTACTATTTTTATTGATACATATTTTTTTTTTACAATCTTTAATTGAACTTTATATTTTAAAGATAAAATTAAGTTTGATCAGCACAAATCAAATTTATTAACATTTAGTGATCTAAAAAAAATTTTTATTGTTTGAGGCACTAAATTAGAAAATATTGTTTTTGGCGTACTAAAAATTATTACTCAAATTTATCCTTTCCTCGCAACATAAATAAATACACATCATTTAAAAAAACAATGTCTATTAGATCCATACCATATGTGATTCACATGGCCTTTTTTTTTTTAAAAGACCATGCATCCGATCCCTTTTGGATCCACACATGGGCATTTTAAAAATTATACAAACACACACACACACACACACACACACACACATATATCTAAATAGATATTGGATATATATATGTCACTATGTATATTACATATATATTATATATATGTGTGTGTTTGTGTGTGCGTATAATATATATATACACACATTTGAAATTAATTTTGAATATATATAAATTGTTTGTGTGTGTGTGTAGATGCACATCATCATATATTTATACATTATCAACAACTTTTTTTTTTCTTTTTCCCGTGTGATATGATGACAGTGTATGTTTTTTGAGAAAATTATGCTTATGGGATCCAAAACAAAAATAAATATGTTTTGGTCCCAATTTTAAAAAATTTTAATAAAAATAGCACAAAACATAGATATGTCAAGTGGATTAGGTGGCCCAGGCACGACCCATACATGGAATTTATCTAGCCGAGCCTGGCCTAGCATAGCATAGTCCAAATCCATGCCTAACTGAACTAGTGCTGGCCCATGGGTTTGACATTTGTCCATGCAAGTATTTAATTATGCACAACACACTTATGTAGCCGCACCCAATACCCTTCAATCGGGGGGGGCCAAAAACCCTTATCCTGAAGGTTGAGAAGAAATCAATTACAAATAAATGCAAGAATGAGTAGTAAATGAAGCAAGAAGCACAATAGAGCCACCACCAGGGGCAGAGAAATGCAACTAATGAGTTGGAAATTGAAGCCAATTGATTTCTATCAAATGAAAGAGCTACAACGACTACATCACCAGTGTCTTGAAGTTGCGCTTGCTTAAAGTTGGTGCCTTTCCTTCTTGTGAGCATTCTAGTCTCCACCAAGATCGTATGAATTTGCAAACTCTCTGGGGCAATACTAGCACTCATACTTTTTATCATTGCCCATGGGCTAGAATGAAGAGCTAAATTTTACAGAGGCACATAATACTTCGTTATGCATAAATGTATTTGTGCATAACATTATATTTTTGCTTCATAATTTTTTGCAAAGTTTTATTGATAATGTGGGGAAAGAATGTCAAATTCATATTTGTTAATCACATAGCCTCAAAAAAGTAAATGTTTTATGTTATGGGAATGTTTCTATTAGAATTTTTTAAAATAGATATCAAAACATAAATATTTTCATTTTGAACTCCCCAATACATAATTTTTATTTTTTAAATTATTATGTAAGTTTTTTTATTATTGTAGTGGATACAAAAGAAAATTTTATGTTTTTGTTACACCAAATATAAATTATTTGAAAAAATAAAGACCATAACTTTTCATAATTAGAAAAAGTGCATGAAACTCTAAAATACTTAAGTTTTGGTGTACTTAACTTAAATTCATCAACTAGGTTTTATCCTCAATTTTTTTTTAAAAAAAATAAAATCTCATTTTTCGAATTCAAAAAGTACTTTTTTGAATTTGGATTTTTTTTTTAAAAAATTTAATTAATGATTAAGTAGAGAAATGTGGATTCAAACTCATGACCTCCACAAAAACAAAAATTTCTAGTCCCATCTTGTCACAAGCAAGAAATCAAAAATTAAGCAAATACACACACACACACACACACATGAATAAAAACTTATTTATAATTATATATAAATATATGTGGATATATAAACATATATATATATATATATATATATATCTATAAAACACACACACACACACACATATATGTGTGTGTGTGTGTGTGTGTGTGTATCTATGCATATATAAATAAATATAAGTATATAAGTATATAAATTAATATATAAATATAATTATTTATAATTATTATATGTAGATATATAAACAAATATATATAAATAAATTTTTATATATACATTTATTTATATATAATAATATTTATATAGTTATATATAATTATATATATTTATATATGTATAGACACACACACACACACACATAGGACTATAAATATATAAATATTATTATATATAAATATATGTAGATATATTAACATACACAGACACACACACATATATACAAATACAAATACAGATATATATATATATATATATATATATATAGTTATATATGAATATATGTAGATATATAAACATACACAAGAACACACATATATAAACATTACTAAAATATCTATATTTATATAAATATAAATACATATACATAACTACATAAATATATAAATATAATTATATAAAAAATATGTAGATATATTTATATATTTTGGAACTATTTTATACCAAAAGTTATTCTTTGTTATTTTTCATTCTTGTTATTTGAATTCATTTTGATTTTTTTTAATTGTAATTAGCTGAGATTATATTTAAAATAAAAAAAAATATTCATTATTTATTCTACATGGTAGTTCATTCTGTGCGTAGAGTTCAACTTACATAAAAAATATTGAATCAATGATTCTTATAGAATATAAGCTTTTTTGTCCATTCGATAGAGTTGGACACTCTATCGAATGGAATCAACATATTGTAATTATTTTATATTGATAGGTAAAATAAATACACATATTTGTTATTACAGATATTATTATTCTTAATATTGATATATTTAATTAACACATATAATTATTAATAGTTATTTTGACTCATAAAAGGTGAGATTTTTAATCAAATAAATATGTTCCACAGGCTGGATAACTTTATCAATTATATAATGAATTTTGATTATTGATAGAATTAATCATATCCAGTAAAATGGATTATTGTTTCGTTAATACTCCTTGATGGTGCTTATAAATTTTGATATTACCAAACTTTTTATGTGGATTTTGATCCGACATATCAAATAAATTAGGTGCAATATCTCGATATAATATATATTAGAGATTGATTGAAATGAATTATCGATAATTTAATTCAATTAATAGCTATCTATAATCTTAACATAATGAGTTAAATAAGTGTTAAATAACAAATGACATAAATTTTTTAAGATAAGTGAAAAAGTATAATTATATTTTTATAATGGTATGAATTATAATTAATGTGAATTATGGTACACATAATTCAAATTGAAAGTCAAAATTCTTATCCGTGTCAAATTCCATTCTACAGCATGATAGTTACATAAGAACCATAAGAGTTATAATTAAAGATTCAGTTTATTTATTAAGAGTATGTGTATATATGAAATTATGATAATTAATTTGGTTAATTTATATTAATTGATATAAATCAGGATCAAAATCAACTAAGTGATTATATATATATATAATTGAATTTTTAATATAATTTAAATAAAAAATAATAAGGGAACATATCACATCAATTTTGAAAAAATGATCTGCCATATAATTTAATTTTATTATGATTTTTATGTAATATGTTTCATAAATTATGATAAACTAACATGCATCTCATCAGCGTGCATCCTTCTTCTTCCTCTTGTAGAACGGAGGATTGTGAACATGAGAGAAATCTATGCCCACAACAACTCCGCAAACAATAAGGTATGTATAGTAACAATTTATTTCAATCTTAGTTTAAAAAAATAAAAATTTAAAATTATTTATTTATACACGATGTCTTCAAATCCACCGAGCTCCAACAATATAAATAAATAAATATAAATATAAATATATATTCACTTAGATTCCAATTTATTGTCTGTGATTGGATAGTGGCGTAAGGTTTAGTCTTCGTGGAATTCACATGTTCTATTCCCTGTTCTCCATTTAAATTATTAATAAAAATTTTAAAAATTATTTTAAAATTCAAAATAATTATTTTCAAATTTGGAAACTAATATTATATTTTATTTATATTTTTAATTCTGGATCATAAAATTGGGTTTGATGAATTTTAATACACAGAAAATTAATTATTTGTGAGAACGATGCAATATTTTTAAATAATGATAATATTGTTATTTTTTTAAAATTATTTTGTGTTTCTACATCCAAACACAAATCTTCCTAAAAAGGAGGTCTTTTTATTGACGAATAAATAATGATCCGGATGGCCGATAAATTGTAATTTTATTAAGAGAATCCCAAACGGGCTAGCTATTTATTCACTTTTAGCTATTTTAGCTAGTCAAACACAAATAAACTTCTCCAACTCATTATCTATTTCACTTTCTATTTCATAGTTTACTCAAATAGCTCAACAAATTTGGAGAGTCATTTGACCTCTCTAAATTTTCTAATTCCCTTTTTTTTTTCTCTATTTTTCTTTATATATGTTTTGATTTTTTTTTAAATTATTAGAATATAGGGGTAAAATAGAGAGTTTGATTGGAGTGTATTCTAAAAACATGCTAGCTAAATTAGTGAATTTAATATATAAATATATTGTGATTAGATATTTTATTAAGTGTGGTTTGATACGCTCTAAGATCTAGCTAGATAACTAGCTAGCTAGCTAGATTAAGCAACTTGTCCTGCTTGGGTTCCTCTCTGGCGTCTCCTGATCTGCGTTCCCGTTCGATGTTTATGTTTTTCTCATTTGATCTCATCCTGTTCAACCCGTGAATTCAGGTAGATATGATCAAGTAGAGATTTTCATCTTATTCTGTCGATGATCATGACGAACGGGTGAGCTTTTGATTCTTTTCCAGGGAATGTCGGTGTACTTCAATTGTTAGTTTCGTTGCAGGAGCGTAAATCGATGCTCACCCTCTGCAAATGGAAAAATTGCGATTTAATCTATCAATTCGTTGTTCATAGGATCCACTCTTCTGTTATCGGTGCCTGTGAATTGTATGCCGTACCAGAAATAGAAGGGATTGTTAGAACCATCAACGATCATCCTTTTCCTCGTCAACCCCTGCGCCGCACTCTTGCGCGGCATCTTTCTCGCTCATCGCTTTCTCCTGCATTAGTCGAGAATGTTCTTGGCCGCCTCTTTGCAACCCACTCCAATGGCTTGAAAGCATTGGAGTTCTTTAGATTCTGCCTCCGTCATTCCCGTTCTAGTCCAACTTCCAGAGCTCTTGAAACAACGCTCCATATACTGGCACGGATGCGTTATTTCCAACAGGCATGGGAGTTGATGGAGGAAATTGGACGTTCACACCCTTCCGTGCTCACTCTCAAGTCGATGAGCATCTTGCTGTGTAAAATTGCCAAGTACAGATCCTACGAAGATACGCTCGACGCATTTGAGAGACTAGAGAAGATGGTTTTTGTGGGGAGGAAGTTCAACACGGACGAGTTCAATGTGTTGCTGAGAGCATTTTGCACCCAGCGCGACATGAAGGAGGCTAGATCGGTATTTTCCAAGATGATCGATCGGTTTCCTCCCAATACCAAGACCATGTATATCCTGCTTTTGGGGTTCAAAGAATCCGGCGACCTGAGCGCCATGGAATTGTTCTATCATGAGATTGTTGCGAGAGGCTTCAGGCCGACCACTCCCACCTACAACGCCCGCATTGACGCTTACTGCAAGAAGGGATATTTCCTTGATGGCGTGAGAATTTTCGAAGAAATGCAACGTGCTAATTCAACGCCGATGTTGGAAACGATCACGACTCTAATCCATGGAGCTGGGATTGCTAGAAATCAACTCAAGGCGCAACAGTTTTTCGATGAACTTTCAACCCGACATTTGGTTCCTGATACTGCCGCTTACAATGCTCTTATAAGTGCTCTCGTTAGGTGCAGACAAATAGATTCTGCCATGGGAGTGATGGAGGAGATGCAAGAGAAGCAGATCGGTTACGACGATGTGACGTATCGTATGATTTTTCTTGGACTAAAGAACGCTGGCCGCATGGAGGATCTTTATGGGTTCTATCACAGCATGATCGACAGGAATTTCGTGCCTGAAACTCGCACCGTGGTGATGCTGATGAAGTTGTTTTGCTTGAATGGCCAACTCGATCTGGGCTGTGGTTTTTGGCGATACTTAATGGAGAGAGGGTTCTGCCCTCACGCCCATGCCCTGGATCTTTTAGTTATGGGACTGTGTTCCCGTGCGAGGTTTGAAGAAGCCTTTGAATGCACCAAGCAGTTTCTAGAGAGAGGAATGCGAATAAGTGAATCAACTTGCAGAATGCTGGAGAAGTTCTTGCTGCAACTTTCTGAAATCAGCAAGTTGAAGGAGCTCCACAGATTGATACGTAAACTACAATCTGTTTTACCTTCATCAGCTGAACATTTGATGAGAAGACGATGGAACACAGGATGATAACATCGTTCAATACATAGCAAAAACCTCACAAGTCAAGCTTGTCATTGAAGAATGTGAATCAAGTGCAACCAAGTAAACATTGAAAATTGTTATAAGATCACCAAAATATATCCTTTCAAACGGCTCGTGGTTCCTTTCACTTATTTCCAAAGTCTCAAGCAATAAACCCAAAATCACATTTTTATGACAAAAATAACCCCCAAGGCCTAATTAAAGATATGGTTTGCAAAATTAATAGAGGTCGTCCCTAGTGTATGAATTATCACTTTGACGTGTGGTCTGGAATAGGTTAATATTTTGACATTCTTATTTCTAAAAGTCAAATATGTCTGATGTGTATTGAATATGTGATACATTATTCTTGGATGAAAATATTTATTTTCACATTAAGGCGTGATCATCAATATATATAGGTAATACATTAATTTCTTAAAACAAGATATATTTGAAGTAAATGATTGATTTAGTTAGCTTATATGTTATATATTTATAATGTGCGATTACATATATATGAACTCACTAAATTTTATAAAAATTTTAAAATTAAATATGTTTGGACAAAAATAATATTATAATAATTGATTACAAGGATAAAATTATGATAATTGATTACAAAATGATAGTAGATCTTAGGTTTGAAACTCATTAAAAGTAATTTTTCTAATTTTTGAGAGCAAATTTGTTGAGATATTAATTTTTCTCTCATCTCTACTAAAGTATGGGCCTTATTTACTGGGTATGATCTCATTTGTCATCCATATTTTATCTCTCTCTTAAATTAAGCATGAAATAGGATTAGAGTTAGGGTTTGTGGTGGTGGAGAAAGGAGAAGAAGACAGATTCACAAATTGAACTATAGTGTGAATGAGAAAACAAAAAAGAAAGGAAGAGACCGTTTGATAAAACTGAAAAAAATAAATACTGAAAAATAAGTTCTGAAAAATTAATGCAGAATTTTATAAGTGTTAAATTTATATGGAAAAACTATTTGATAAATTAATGTTAATTGAATGCTGAATATAAATATATTGTTTGATAACTGTAAATGCTGAATGCTGAATGCTGAAAATCATATATTTTACATATTTACCCTTATTATCAATATATTACATATTATTTATCATAAATAGAATTTCTAATGAGTTTTATTTTTAACTACTATTATATTAAAAAAATGAAATTCATAAAAACATATCCATAAATAAATTATAAATCCAAAAAAGAAATAAAAATATTTAAAAAATAACCAATAATCTAAACTCTTTAAAACTATCAAAGTTTTTATAATAAAAACAAAAATTAATGAACAACTAGTTAATTTGCTATTTTCTCTCTTAAATTAATCATGAAAGAGGGTTAGAGTTAGGGTTTGTGGTGATAGAGAAAGGAGGAGGAGAAGATAAATTCACAAACCAAACTGTAGCATAAATGAGAAAACGAAAAAGAAATGAAAAAAAAGGATAAAATGATAATTTTTTTTAAAAAAATTTGTTGAAAATTTTCAGACTTCAACATTAAATAGGTCTCAACCTACTTAAAAATTTCAATGAATTTTCAATTAAAATTTTAAATTTTTAGCTCCTAACATTTTTTTATCAAATGCACTTAAAATTTCAATGAATGCTAAAAATATTCAACAAAGTTTTTTTAAATTATCATTTTGTCCTTTTTTTCGGGACTGTTTGATAACGCACTTAAAATCTTCAAACCATTGAAAATTTAACATTAAGTATGTCTCTATCTACTTAATATGTTCAATACTTTTTCCCTTAAAATTTTAAATTTTTAGCTCGCAATATTTTTTTATCAAACACATTTAAAATTTCAAACCATTGAAAATTTTAATTTGTAATAGTTTGAAGATTTTAATTGCGTTATCAAATAGTCACTGAGTCTTTGCTAAAATATTATTAAAATATTTATGGTATAAATTGAACTTTGAACATTTTAAATGCATTTTATTTTTTTTTTTATGGATTTTTTGGAATTTTTGGAATTAATGGAATGTAATGATGTATTTTTTATTTTTGCCTACTTGATTATATAAAATTTAAAATTGAAATTTAATAGGTTTAAATTAAAATAAATTTCTAGACTGAATTTTTTTTTATTAAAACTTAATATTTTTCAAAAATAGAAAATTTAATCTCAATTTGCATTTTAGCATTTAAAAGTTTATGCTGTGCCAAACAAAAATTAATTCCTGATATTTTCAATAATTTCATATAAACTACTAACCCATTGATTTTCCCATATATATATATATATAACGAAAAAAATTACTTAAGAAATAGAGTAATCTTCATTGACATCACGTGTAATAGGATGCATCTATGTTTTTAAGATAAACATAACTGCTACCCCACTACATGGAATGCGATTATAATTCATATCTCAAATTTTCATATAATTTCAATTTTCTTCTAAAAAATGATTGGTCAATGAGAAGAGCTTGAGAATAAGAAAAATGAGTCATAGTTTTGTAATATTTAATTAGAAAATATATTCAAGAACTTGAATTTAAATAAAATACCAACTAAGATACACCATTATCCCTAACTTGAACTTTAGGCTACTCTAGTGATCGTGATGCAAGTACACAATAAGGGTACATCCAATATTGTGCAATATAATAAGACAAGATCAAGAAAATAAGTAACACTTCATTGTATATTTATTCTACATTTTCTCTCTTTTTGCTTTACATAAATTGCGTGGTCAAGTTATTTTGTAGTAGCATCTTTCCTGATATCCTCTTTTAGCTGATCATGTAGTCTAATTTATCTTCTCTTATTCATGGCTAAGATCAGACTCTCAACTTTGTGCTTCTATGTAATATCTTTTTGACATTATTTTATCTGATAACTACATAAGTTATTGATATGATGCATGTTTTGTTATTTGTTTTCACTTGTATGGGTATAATCTCTGGGCGAGTTATGCCTTTTACCTACTTTACTGGTTGCAAATGCACTAAAAGTAACACCTTTTTTAGTATGGAGATATCTTATTGTTCATTCCAATAGGCTTATAAGTGCCTTATACAATACATGATATGGTAGATGTTATGCTTCTTCACATTCTAACATGAACATAAATCCTAGGTACTTTTTTAATGCTGGAGAAATAATGTGTATGTTCCTTTGTTATTTTGTCCACAAATTATCATAAAATTTCTTACTTTTTTTTAGATGAGCATGGATATTCTCAAGTTAGGTCAGGCACCTTGACTATTCTCATGGGGAGATGAGTCTTTGCCTGGGTCACCCCTAGGTAAGTCTAGGTTGATTGAAGATGGAATTCAAACCCAATAAATCATGTGCTGGAGTATGTTCCCAATGACTCCTACCAACCCACTGGGGCATTTTTTTTTTCTTTAGTTCAACCTTTGCATGCGGAACGATGTCAAAATGTAAAACCCACTAAAATTAAATCTGAAACACACATGCAGACACACACATTGATATCACTAAGAAAAGTACTAGAAAACAGGTAAAATTTTACACTTACTACACCTTGCCCACTGAATCTGGTTCATTTTTATTCAATGATCATATTGCTAAAATATATTGTCACTGCCATTTGAATAAAAACAACTCTTATCACATCAATAATTTTCAATACAAGAGCTCATTTATCTTTAGCAGAGTATTTGTCATGCACGAGTAAGGTGACTGAAAAGTGAAAACCATGATTTTAAATTCTAATTACATAAATTGATTTCTTACTAATTTCTCTATCTTTCTCTCATATCATGAACAAATTATTTCAATTATCAACAATAGTACAAGTTACCAATACGAGGGTTATGATTTATGAAAGCTTTGTTGAAGTAGTTCAAAAAATAATGGAGCTAGAGATGAAATAACACAAAGAACATGATAACCAAATGAAGAATTAACAACTTGATTTTTGGTTCCTAGATTTAGATCAGAGATATAGATCTACTTCCATGTGATACTCGTGGCTTCAAGAAAATTCTCATATGTTGCACTTTGAGGTAAGGTATTCTCACACATTTTTTTTTTAATTTGGGGTGGAATTCTCACACTGTAATAAATAATATACAAATTTTTATACCCTTATCCTCTATTCACAAACCAAGCCCATGATATCTCTCGGCACATATATGGGCCTTGGAGCCTTGGAGCCTCAGGGTCAGAGTAGGCAAGACCCTCATCCTAACAATATGAATATCTCGATTGGTAAACATACTCGTGACGTGTATTTAGCATCTCTTAGGATCAAACTTGTGTCCCTATGATTAGGTATCATGCACCCTTGCCATTTGGAGTCTCATATTGTTGGTAGGGCCCACTCATTTGTTATTATTAAATACTATACAAAGAATCACAATGCAAATGCTTGATAAATTTACCATGATTCTATGCACAAAGTTTTTCTCTCTCTCACAAAACAATGAAATTAAAAAAAACTCATATGACAAAGTTTGAACTGATATAATTTTACTCAAAATTTATGAAAATAACAATGTTTGAATGATTGAGTAGTGAATTTATTGTCTGAATTAGGCTCCTAAGATTAAATATAAAAATAATAATGACTGATAAAAATCAAAATAGCTTAATTTGTGTTTTTGAATTATAGTGCCCTACAATTTCACTTTGATAAAGATTTGAGTGATTACTATAATTCAAAGCAACAAATATACATAAAAACTAGTTGACAATGAAACATGCATGCAACGTGTTTGTGTGCTATTATCATTCATAATTGAATTTTGAAAAAAGAAAAAAATATCGGGTAAACAAATTTACTAGCGATTGCATTGAATTATTGATTAACTAGGCTGTTTTCCCCATGAATCAAGATAAATACAACTTAAAACTACCATAAAAATTAAAAAAAAAAAACTTTATGTATGTAAACAATTTAATTTATTTGTTGCTAATGAAATAAAATGTACATGTTTAACATTCCCCGACTTTGTTTCTTTTCAATAAAAAGTATTCATAATCAATCCATTTGACATGTTAGATGCTTAGATTATAAAATTTATGTTTGTGTATGATTTTTTAGTATTTTTTGGAGTATTTTGATTCTTGAAATAAGCTCAATAAATTTTATGAAATATATATGCAGTTGAAAAAACTAAGAAACATGAAAATCAATCTAAAAAATTGCTACCATTTGTGAAATGTCACAAGGAACTGAGAACTTGGGCCCGTGCCGGGCGCACCTACTGCACGAGTCGTGCCGTGCTGAGCTGAAGTTTTCTGCTAGCATGTCATGCTAGGCACGACATGCATGACCACGCACCGACGCTCGACGGGCGAGGTTCACCGCTCGCCGAGCCCTAAAAGAGCGAATATGCGCGACAGCGTGGAGATGCGGCGTCGAAACCCTATTTTTTTAAAATTAGGGTTTGGCCTCGACCCAAACTGGGCCAAACCCAGCAAATATCGTGCCGTAGGCTTGTGCCGCGCCTAATTTCCATAGAACTGTGTCAGGCCAGGCATGGTAGTCCGGTTGGGTGGCCTAAAACCATGCCATGCCGAATCGACACGGTCCGTTTGACACATCTAATTAGGACCTTCTAACTATTCAATCTGGAAAATAAAAATGATATTTCTTCTAATGACGAGGGATTTGCTTGATTCGACTCGCAGTAATCTGAAGCCAGAAAGTATGGATGAGGCCAAGTAAAAAAAGTTATGCTATAAGGTCTCTGCTATAATCAGATAATTTTTTTATCACATGTCGATTATTGTAAAAGTTAATTAGATGTGAAAATTTTCATCCGTGGACCATGGAATAATCATGATAGGCGATAGAAGAATCTCAAAAATATTGGGCATCAGTAATATTTATCTTGAGACGAACAATAAGGTTGCCGATTATTTCTTAAGGATGTCTGATATAACCTTGAGACTTGGATGAAACTATTATCCATGTGAATGTTGGAAAGCGTGGGTCATGTGGGCAAGTTGGTAAAGTATCAATGGAATTTGTGTAAAATATAATTGACTATAGTGAGGGATAGAAGGGTAAATTCATTATATATTATCTCAATTAAGGCTAACTCGGATCAAATAAATGCTTGGCAGAAAAATATTTGCATTGGCTTCGAGCTGATTGGTCTGAGTATGTTATTATGGATAATATACTTTCCACATGAAAGTAGTCCATCTCCACACTTGCTATTCAACAACAACTTAGTGATGGTATGACTAATCGTACGACTATACAAAGTCATACTGCTGCAAAACTTATTTCGAGGAGATCAAGAGTGGTCGATTTAGATTCATCAGGTATTTGTTCTGAGACATATAAGAATATGGAAAAAAAATCATTAATTTTATGATTTTTACTTTAGCCACTTCAAAGGATCACACTGATCAAGGTGGAGATTATGAGTTGAAATTAAATGATAATAATTCTACTTCAGCTGCTCTCTGGGATCAGCTTGATCAAGGGGAAACTGATAGCTCGAAGGGATAAGACCAAAAATCAAGTTCTTGGGATGCTGTAAAATTTAGAAAACTTTTTCTTGTATGAGGAATGAGAAATAAATTTGTATTTTTAAAAATTTCTTTCGGCTTGCATGCACTAAGCCCAATCCAAGAACATGTCTTAGATCGCCTAAATAACTTTGGAAAAATTATGGTTTGTTTGTTTTAAAATACTTTTGTTTCAATCAAACAACAAAAAACAAACAATCCATAATGTTCTAGATGATAAGGCTAGCTTAAGGATCTTGATTCGTTCTTGAAGCTTAGTGTTTTAATACTATATCTGAACCAATAATAATCTACCCGTCTCCACCGAGAAGATGAATTAGGAGCAGTTATGTCTTCTCTATCTCTATCACCATATTGAGATTAGTTGATGGGTAGGGTTAGAGTGGCACACATGTTTATAAAAAAAATATATCTATAAATAAACAAATTGGGATAATTTAATACAGGATGACTGATTTACGTGTTCCTGTCAATGGGGCGATTGCGTTTGCGGGAGCCAGCCACAGCTTCCACTTCTGTTAGATGCAAATTAAAAACAAAAGAACTCCACTTTGGTTCTCATTCAATCGCTCTATCGGGCACAATAATTCCACAGTCGAATTAATTTCGACGCAACATTCAGCGGTTCAGGAAGAAAATAACCGAAACACATCATATCAAGGAGAAGTTACTGTTGGAAATAATTGCTCAAGTATAGGTATAGTTCTCGAGTGCAATCCCTAGACGAAGATAAAGTCCGTGTCTTCTTCGTGTTTAGAACTGCTCTTTTTTTTGGATTGATTGGTTTGCTGCCCCATACCCAATGTATTTTATGAAAATTCGTGGCGATCAAGAAATTCAGCTCCGGAGACTTCGGTAATCTGGGATAGTCGAGGTCAGGTGATGAAGCAGGCGTTAGGAAGCCCCGGAACGGCGAGCGGGCTGTTGCTAAGGATTGGGCAATGTGCTTTTGCTGCGTCTTCTATTTGCATCATGGTATCTGCTGACGGATTTTCTAGCTACACTGCTTTCTGGTAACGCCCAACACAGTTTTCATGTTAAAAATTAACTTCCTGTCTTGTCTGGCATGCTGGATTGTGGAATGTTCTATGAATTTTATTACTTTTTGGTTTTGTTTTTGAATTGAAGTGATTCAATACAAGCAGATGGAATTCTAGCCTTTGATTTCTAGAATTTGTATCATTTATCGAATGAAAATCTATTCTTCCATGGATCTATTGCGTTCATTCCACTAATCAAGCGTGCCATTAGTGTTTTTGTACAAAATAGAATTGATCATTTATAGAGTTACCCTGAGAACAATTAGATATAACTTTGATCGACTAATTGAGTGTTTGCTTCATGCTTCTTGAAATTTTATTTTTCATGTAGTAGATTCGCATGATGAATAACTATTTATTGGTGGATTGGAGCATTGCACATATTCATGGATGCTTGAACACATGGTTATTGGAGTTCATATTTGGAAATTGAATTTGATTGTTTATCATAGAATTCAAGGTCACATAAATCAACATGACATAATAAATTGAATGAATTCCACACAAAAATAGTACAAAGTAAGTTCTTGTATAAGATACAAATTTGATTGCGTAGCTCATAAGATAATATTCTTTTCAAGTAGATGTATAATCCAAAGTTTCTCTTGGATGACTATTTTTTTGTCTAAATTATGTCATTGTATTTAATCTCAAAATAATTATTTATTTGTTATTTTTTATGAGATAATATTATTTCTATGCAACCTAGTATCAAATTCGAGTCATGATATCTGACTAACTATAAGTGTTCGTGATTGCTGAAAGAAATCTCAAATACTTAAAACTTATCAATATATTCAATATGTGAAGAACAATGTCTAAGTGAATATATCAAAAAAAATTTATGAATTGACAAGCTATATTAATTGTTTATGTTATATTCAGCCTGAAAATAGGTAGATTAATTTTTTTATAATTTTTTTGTAAATCATATAACTGTCAAACATGTTGTGTTGGATTGACTTGGTTTTTTGTGTCTTAGTTCAGATTGGAAGTTGAGCTATGTTGGGACACATTGAGTTAGGTTGGGCAACATTCAAACTCGGCATGATTTGGGCACTGGGCACATGTCATGTCTAGCATGACATGGTTTGAACCCTAGCTAGCATAGATTTGGTCCTTGCCTCGCTCGACTCCTCCATGTTGCTTGACTCCTACATGAATTGCATGTGCAAAACTAGATTATTTTTGCTTGACTCAGATACATCTTGTCATCCTAGTTGAATTTGGTTTGGATAGGCCCACTACACAAGTCATGCCATGCCATGCCATATTGCAATATGTGGGCAGATTCACTAGGTTTGTCCTCGATAGTTCCTTTTCTAACCATGGGTTTGGTTGAGTTGGACTACTTTTTGTGGGCCATGTCATGGGCTAGGCATGGGTTGCAATGATCAATTTTCTCTCCTCTAGCAAGTAGTAAAGTAAATTGAAGGGAATGTATCAAAAATAAAATTAATATTTAGATCAATATAAATATGTGCCAAAACACCATTTTTTAAGTTTAAATTTTGTAAAAACATCAAATACATACCTCTTTTGTGACTAGATCATATTTTTTATGAAGTAAGTCATCTCAAAACTAAAAAAATATTTGAGTATTTAAAGATTTTTTCACGTAGAATCATGACTAAAGGTATTATTTGAGTTGGAATATCCTTAATTTATCATATTTTATAACTAAAATATTATTCACATATATAATGAGAAAAATTATCTTGTTAGAATCTCTATTGATAAAAAAAAAAAAAAAGGCTAACACATTTATATAAATTGAACTTGATGATTGTTTGTGAAAATCTCACAGACTATACTTCACAAGCTAAAGCTCATGGTGATTATTTTAAGCTGTGCAATATAAATTATGTCATATTTTATTGCTTGAAATTTGTTTGACTACTCTATACATATATTCTCTTCAAGATTTTGTGAAGAATTATTTTTTTTAATATCTAGTTGATGTATTTTTCATAGTTGAGATACTGCCATTGAAATAACTAACTATCTATATAGAGTCAATATTGGTTATTATGGATAAACTATCATAGTAATTTTTATCAAATATATAAGAAAATTCTCTTGTTAAAAGTTGTCTTGAGATAATTTATCTTTTTATCTAGTTATTTCTTCACAAAGAATTCTCATCAACAACTAATAACTAACATTATCTAATATTATGATATTATTTTTGAGATGAATTAATATCTCAAAAGAAATTTGTTTATCTTAATATTTTCAAGAAATGTAATAACAGAAGAAAAACAATATTAATATAATAAAATATGTGAAATTAGATGTTAAGTATAACTTATGTGTTTCTTTTAGTAAGTAATCAAATTGTCAAGATTAGAGGAATTTTGTTATAGAAACATTTGACTTTTTGATAGACATTATCCATAGTTTGAGAAGGTTGCATATGTCCTCTTCTCCTAGTATATATTTGAAATCATTTGTGATCAAGTCTTAGTTTCAAGCTTAACATGAGCTTGTACATGGGTTGACTTGGGGAATATTGTGTTTTTAGGATTTTAGTGAGATTTTTTTCCCTAAAAAACCTTGCTCAATTAAATTAACATAATCTTTACTTATTGGTATATATAGTAACTTAAAGGGAGACTTGAGTGTCATAATATATCTAAGATAAGTAATAAAAGAAATACAAGAAAAAAAATCATGAATATAACAATATTTACAAAATTAGATATTGAGTGCACCTCATTTTTTTCTTTTAGATGGTGATTAGAATGTCAAAATTAAATGAACTTGTAGAATAAATGAGCTAGTAGATTATTCTTTGATTTGAGCAAGTTGCATACGTCGCATTCTCTTAGTATAAATTCTATGTCATAAATGATCAAGTCTCATATGTTTTTTAATGAAAGATAATATCAATATTTATTAACATCCTATTAGATTTTGATAAAAAATATTAATTTTCTTTTTTTAGCTTTTGAAGTATTTAAGAAAGAAAATCTGAAATATTTAAGTATTACATTGTCCCATCTTGGGGGAAGATTGTCTGTAAAACAAATACTTTGAAAAATATTAAGAGGTAGGTTGAATAATCTCTGATGATATAGTATTTGAAATGACATGTTCTATGAAAGCATATAAGAAAGAAATTTGATTGATGAAATAGTTTGTTATTAAAACTGTATTTTCTAAGAAATATTTTGCAACTTTTTTATCATGGTGGAGAAGGCAAGCTATGTAAGTCATATTTTTATTTTTCTTTTCTACAATTCTATTCTAGAAACTCATGATATATTTATACAGTTCTGAGGATGTATAATCACATGAAATCAAATGTTTAATTTTATAATCTATATAGTAACTATTGAAATTATTTGATATATACTCTAATGTATTATTATTTATTTTTTTTTATTTTTAAAATATTTTTTAAAATGGAGATTTTGTCATTTTATGAATTATTTGTTATGTAAAAAAAATTTATAATTTAGAATAAACATTCATATAAAATAAATATAATCAATAAAAATAATAAAATATTTGAAATTTTCATGAGTTTTATCTCTAAGAGGTCCTTATGTATATAATTATACGAGATCAAATGAATAATTACTTGTAATAATTTTCTCATCTCTGATAGATTTTTATATATTTAATTATATGAAATCAAATGAGTCATTATTTCTAATAATTTAGCAGGGAGGATAAAAATTATTGAAATGTTTCTCTAATTGACATACCTTATACTATAGGGTAGCAATATCATTCAAACTTAAATAAGTGATTCTTAACTTGATTAGTGATAGGTGATCAAGTTTAGAATGTAAAGAAAAAAAATTATAATGAACTATGTTCAATTCCAAAAAAAGTTTTCATAATCTTATGATCTTGTAAATAATGATTAATAAAAGAAAAGATAAAGTAACAATTGAGTTATCTACATATATAACTTATGAAAATAAGACTAATAAGATTATGATGATAATTAAAACAAGGAATAAGTGATCATATTGAATAATATCATATCCAATGATCAATGATATGATACATGGAGGTTACAATGATAAGTTATAATATATGAGCATTGACTCTTGAATCAATAATTTATGAATTTGAAGTAGAATAACGATTCATAAGAGATATGGTACATGAGGGTTGATAATGATTTGTTGTTTCCCTAATAGGAAGGAATCCTAAATCAGTAAGGGTTATGGTGGGATGACTCTATGAGAAGTGAAACTCTTGGATGAATCTGATAGCGAGTATATCTCCTTCAATGTATATATTGAATTGAGACTTTCATGTATTATGTCTCTCCTATGACTAGTACTCTCTCAACTACTAGCAAATATAATATGAGATGTCTCTCCAATATCTCTCAATATATCTTAATAAATTGGTAGTCTGGTTGGCTATGAATTGCTGAAAAGGTGTCGGGCAACGAATATGGTAATATTATGCCAACAAAATTCCATAATTGTCTTACTTTCTATGTAATTTCATTGCCAATTGCCAGCTAGAAATATTTTCAGGAACTACATACCCAACTGAGTGAGTTGTATATAGTGTGTACTAATTTGTCTAGACTTGTTCCTCTTTAGTCTCAGTTGAAGAAGTTGAGCAACTAGATCATATATTTGTCTTTTTTGAAAAGAGTATAGAGATACATTGTACTCTCATGAAATCTAGTATGTCATGCAAGATAAAAAAGTTAAACCTAATTCTAACTTGATTGACTGTCACATAACTATTTGAAGCTGAGAATCTATTTATAGTTATTTTTTATTTAACTCATCAATGGGTAGTTTTTTTATTAGGTGGTCTAGGATTCTTTGACCAACGAATCAAGTCTTAACTCTTATAGCCTACTTAAAGATGAATGGGTTGTGTCATATTGGCATGATATGACATCTATGTGACCAGGCCCGACATGACTCGTTTGGCCCATAGTTGGGCACATCCATGGTGTGTTGTGTAGGTAATGGATAGGGCAGCGTGTAGCCTGAATTAAATGTGTACCATTAAATTATTTTGAAAATTTAATTTTATATTTATTCAATAATTACAATATTGTATTTAATATCAAAATAATATAATTAAAAAAATAAATAATTAATATGTATTATATATTTAGATTGTATTATAAAATTAAATCAATTAAAATTAAATCAATAATTAAAAAAATTATTTAACATTCGGATAAACTCAAAAATGTTACACGAATGAAAAAAAAAAATCCAAAACCACATAAGTGATTAATTTATTCATGAATGTTTAATCTCAAATCATTTTAATCCTTCAAGTATGCACGTGTCTCTGTAATATTTGGTCGTAGTCTCGATCTCATATTTGAAATAATATTAATTATAATAGAAAATGAAGATTTCAATATTTTATCAGATATCAGATGAGTTAGTAAATCACGTCTCATCTTAGATCATATGAGATATATGAATTCATACAATTTTTATTAATTTAAGATATCTAAATTTTTATTAGCTTAATGTAATATGATAAAATAATAATCAGTATATAATTATTGAGATAATTTATTCTTATTTGATATATTATTCAATTGTTTATTCTTAGTTAACTAAATGGAAAAAGCATCATATTCGTATATGATTTTCATGTTTATACTTGGAGTTTTGCTATAATTAGTATATCTAGTATTATAATATATAAATATTTAGTTAATTTTTAGTGAATACAATTTTTATATTTGTTTACTTGGTTTATGCAAGTGAAATATAATTTAATATATTTTTTATTATTTTTGCTATTAATTCTTGAATTTTTATTGATAGCTAAATAATATAGGGTTGAAATGGATGATTAATATTTTAAATATTTAGTTTTAATTTCAATAGTCATGATTCTAAATATATGACATCTTCTATATTTGTTAAATTTGTTACTAATATTGTAATTGTATACGCACAAGTATAATACAAGTGGTAGGAGTGTACACAGATGAACATATGCTCGTCACTTCATTAAAATTTTTAAGAATTTTTAAATGAAATTTATGTATTACAATCTAAAATATCAATAATAAATTTTTTATTTTTATTATTTACATAGTAGGATATTATATGTTAGTAAAAAATAAATGATTTTAATATCAGGTAGTGTATAAGCTTAACAATATATCATATTTGTTTAAATTTGTTTATTTTTAAGACATACTGACAAACAAAAGCTATTAAACTCTTATCGTTTGTCAGATATTTTAAGATATTTTAATGAATTTTTTAAATGAGGGAAAAATAATTTTTATTCTTGCCCACACCATTGAGTTAATAAACGTGACATATATTTTTAAAATAAAAAATTTCACCTAATGCTTAAATTATAAAAGTTCGAACAAACATACTAATTACGACTCTGTTATTAAAAGTATTATAGAATATAATATTTAAAAATTTATTTCGAATAGTATATTTTTAAATATTCTTATCACATACTTATATATGACATGACTATTATGTGGATTGCAGATCTCAGAAAATTTTAATTTTTTAATTAAGTTTTATTTTAAATTTACATAATTGGTAGTAAGGCATGCAAATAATGCATTATTATGATTAGTTCAGATATTGAACATTACAAATATTATTCCATTATATTTTTAAAATATATTAATTATAAATTATTTTTTTAATTTATATTATTATTTTTATATTATTTCTACTTGTAGTTCTAAGAATTTTATGATAAGTAGGTTAGAAATAAATCTGTATAATATTGATTACTCTAGGATCTTTCAAAAATTTAATTGAAAGATTCATGATTATAATATGTTTATTCATGTTTTTTCTCTCAAATATTTTGTGATATATGAAATAAGGTCAATGAACCTGATCAAACATTAAAGACATCATGGCTCTATTGAGTTTACATGAGAATTTATTATATTTTTTGGTCTATTAATCAATATATTTTTTATACTGATCAGTATCACATATGATTATATATATATATATATATATATATATATATATATTATTTTTTTTATATTCCTGAAATTTTTATTTTTTATTATTTTAAAGTAAGTTCATATTATTAGAATTTTTTTTTAATTTTTGGTTGGATTATTATTATTATTTATATTTATATCAAATTTATTATTATTAAACTTATTATTTTTTATTTATATTTTAAATTTTAAAATAATTAATTACAAAAAGTAACAAAGTAATAAAAAGTATCATAATTGCTATCATGTAAATTTTTTTGAGTAGCAGCCATGAGTGTAGCTTATTTTTTATCATCTTTTTTATTTTTCTAAACTTAATAGATCAGATTAGTCGTTAGAACAAAGAAACAACAATGAAAATTATAAATAGGCACTCAACATAAAAAAGGAGAGAGGAGGAAGAAAATATGTGATGAGAGAATGAAATTCAAGAATTTTTTATTTTTTATTTATAAAAAATTTTTATATTAAAATAATTTAATTAATGAATGGTAGAAACCAATTAGCCATTTGATTTTTTCTCTAGTCGTGGAAAGAAATCCAATGGCTATAGATTTTTGTAATTAAAAATAATTTTGCTGGATACTTTTTATGTTGGTGCCCATTACATGAAAACATAATGGACAGTTGACTGGGGCCTATGGCCAGTTTTTGTTTTAAAAAAAATTGGGATTGAGTCCTTAACTCATGACACATGCTTGGTCATGGGCCATCGCACCTTTGGACCGTGTCAACGGGCAAGATACACGGGTTATGGTTGGCATGACATGAGGCATGGCTAGCCTCGACCCAGCACTGTATGAGTCGTGCCTCGGGCCAACATGACCCTGGTCCATGCACGTTCATGTGTATTATGTTCATGTAGTGCACACATCTTCTCTCTCTAGGGTAACACTCACATGTCCTAGGGTTTGTAACTCTCACAAGTCCTTTTAGGGGTTGTAGCTCTCGCAAGTCCTAGGGTTTGTAGCTCTTGCAAGTCCCAGGGTTTGTAACTCTTGCAAGTCCCAGGGTTTGTAACTCTTGCAAGTCCCAGGGTTTGTAACTCTTGCAAGTCCCAGGGTTTGTAACTCTCGCAAGTCCCAGGGTTTGTAACTCTCGCAAGTTCTCCTAGGGTTTGTAACTCTTGCAAGCCCTAGGGTTTGTAACTCTCGCAAGTCCTCCTAGGGGTTGTAACTCTCGCAAGTCCTCATAGGGTTTGTAACTTTCGCAAGTCCTCCTAGGGGTTGTAACTCTCGCAAGTCCTAGGGTTTGTAACTCTTGCAAGTCCTCCAAGGTTTGTAACTCTTGCAAGTCCTCCAGGGTTTGTAACTCTTGCAAGTTCTCCTAGGGTTTGTAACTCTCCCAAGTCCTCCTAGGGTTTGCAACTCTCGTAAGTCCTCATAGGGTTTGTAACTTTCGCAAGTCCTCCTAGGGTTTGCAATTCTCGTAAGTCCTCCTAGGGTTTGTAACTCTCGCAAGTCCTCCCAGGGTTTGTAACTCTCGCAAGTCCCAGGGTTTGTAACTCTCGCAAGTCCTCCTAGGGTTTGCAACTCTCGCAAGTCCTTATAGGGTTTGTAACTTTCGCAAGTCCTCCTAGGGGTTGTAACTCTCGCAAGTCCTAGGGTTTGTAACTCTTGCAAGTCCTCTAGGGTTTGTAACTCTTGCAAGTCCTCCAGGGTTTGTAACTCTTGCAAGTCCTCCAGGGTTTGTAACTCTTGCAAGTCCTCCAGGGTTTGTAACTCTTGCAAGTCCTCCAGGGTTTGTAACTCTTGCAAGTTCTCCTAGGGTTTGTAACTCTCCCAAGTCCTCCTAGGGTTTGCAACTCTCGTAAGTCCTCATAGGGTTTGTAACTTCCGCAAGTCCTCCTAGGGTTTGCAATTCTCGTAAGTCCTCCTAGGGTTTGTAACTCTCGCAAGTCCTCCCAGGGTTTGTAACTCTCGCAAGTCCCAGGGTTTGTAACTCTCGCAAGTCCTCCTAGGGTTTGCAACTCTCGCAAGTCCTTATAGGGTTTGTAACTTTCGCAAGTCCTCCTAGGGGTTGTAACTCTCGCAAGTCCTAGGGTTTGTAACTCTTGCAAGTCCTCCAAGGTTTGTAACTCTTGCAAGTCCTCCAAGGTTTGTAACTCTTGCAAGTCCTCCAGGGTTTGTAACTCTTGCAAGTTCTCCTAGGGTTTGTAACTCTCCCAAGTCCTCCTAGGGTTTGCAACTCTCATAAGTCCTCATAGGGTTTGTAACTTTCGCAAGTCCTCCTAGGGTTTGTAACTCTCGCAAGTCCTCCCAAGGTTTGTAACTCTCGCAAGTCCTCCCAGGGGTTGTAACTCTTACAAGTCCTAGGGTTTGTTTTTCTCAGAATATTACTCTGATATCATATTAGAATTCAAGGTCATATAACCAAACATAACATAATCAATTGAATAAATTTCATATGAAATTTATTCAAAGCTAACTCTTATATAAAAAGCAGTTTGGATTTGGACAGCCCACAAGTTGAGTGCTCTTATCCATAGTATAATAAATTTGTGATGGTGACAATTAGCTGCTCTTGTCCACAACATGAATTTCATGTTTCAAATAATATGAATTTCTCTCATATTTTAATTTGAAAAAAAAAACTATTTTATGTTTTTTTATCGTTATCTATTAATACTTTGTATTATATCTTATCAATTTAATTAATTTTTAATTTGGTTTGTAATTTATTTCGTGCGTATATGCTTACGTCATATCCGACGGCTCTCAATTTTTTTTCTATTTTTGCTATTATTTAATATCTTTTATTTTTTATATTTTTTGTTTCTTTGCTCATAATTTTTATTACTCATTTATTTTATCATTTTTATATTTTTTTCCATCATTTTATCTGTATTCTATCTTTTAATAACATAATATTATGAATAATGAAGCATGGTTAGTTGAATACTTATCTTATAACTTCTAAAGGCAATAGATATTCTTCAATCTCATGTGAGTTTCTATATGAAATTTTATTATTTTGTCTAGTTAGTCTTATTCATATGTTTTATTTTTACATATTTTTTATTGTACTATTTATTTAAATTATAGAAATTAAATATTAAACAAAATTATTTTCATAATCACCTATTTAATTTACAGCATAAATCATAATTTATTTTTTCGATTAAGATAATAACACATGTAAATGCTATATGTTATATTAAATTTTTTTTTCGCGAAAAAAAATATTAGCTTATATATAATAAAAATACACTTTATCTTTAAGTGAATGTAAATTTATTTAAAAAGAAATTCTATTATATGTTTTCTTAAATAATTAAAGATAAAATCCTTTGTAATAGATTTTTTTAAAAACACAAATTATAATTGTTTTTTCAATGCAAATAATACATTTTATTTTGTGTGTGTTTTTTTTTGTTATAGCTAATTTGAGAATATCACTTTTAAAAACTATTATATAACTAACATTTTTTTGTTTTTTGTTTTTTATTTTTAAATTTTTTATTTTTATTTTTATTTTTTATTTTTTATTTTTATTTTTTATTTTTATTTTTATTTTTTTTATTTTTTATTTTTAGTAATATATTCAAAGATTTATGTGCTATTAAAATCCTATCTATTTGTCTTATATTAAAATTGAGCATTTATTTTATGGCATAACTAGTAGGACTATTTTTTTTTTTTCATATATTTGACACAAAAAATGAGCAACAACCCAAGTTGGTTTAGTAGACACTTTCATTTAATAATTTATGTTTGCATTTATTGAGATATTATATATTACTAGATAATAATAAATTTAATTTTGTTACGCATGACTGATAGTCTGCCTAATGTGCCGGTCATGTCGGTTTTGTGGGCAGCACCACCACGGGCACCGTCCATTGGCAACCGTCACTGCCACCACAACACCACCATAGAATTCTAGTTACCTGATTTTCTGTGACCCATGACTCGGTCCCGTGCCACGGTCATCGTGCCAGTAGGCCGAACCAACAAGCTAGCCATGTGGGTCCTGCTTGGTCGCGCACGAGGCATGGCAGACTCTGGCCCAAAATGAGAAAAATTGCATATTTGAGATAATGGGCATATTCAACTAGTGTATATTTTTAGGTGCACGCGTAATTGTAAGTATTCATAATATTATAAATTTTATCCAAAAATATGTTTGCTCAATTTGTGTTTTTATGCATTTCAAGATAACAAAATTTGAATTTTTAATTTTGTAGTTAATTTTTTCTTTGTTTTTCTCTTAGATCAATTATATTTATTTTTAATATTTATTAATTTTTTGGCTTTTTCCATTATGATCACATGATATTTATTAATTTTTTTAAGAAATGACCAACTTGCCGCCCGTTCTTGCTGCCCCTTCTTGCTGAATTTGGCTCGGGTCTTGTGCCCCAACTCGAATCATGGGTAGGGTAGGTGGTGAGGACATTCATTTTCATCACGCGCAAAGGCATCCGACATTGTGTTTTCAAAGAGTTTGCCTAGTTTATGTTGGTTGTGTTAGTGTCTGTGTGTGTCCCAATTGGTTCGTAGGGGCCAGAGCTTTCATGGGGCTCTGTCTTCATGGATGGCCCACCAAATTTTATTTTAATTTTTGATGCCTTGCATGAAGATATTTGGATTTTTTATTTATTTCTTATTTTTTATTTTTTTATTTTTTATTCATTTTTATTTTCATTCATTTTTATTTTTTTTATTTTTTTTATTTTTTTATTTTTTATTTTTTTATTTTTCTCATTTTTTTATTTTTTTATTTTTTATTCATTTTTATTTTCATTCATTTTTATTTTTTTCCATTTTTTATTTTTTTTTTATTTTTTCCATTTTATTTTTTTTTTTATTTTGGGTGATCAAGCAAGTACCCTAGGGGAGTATTTCTGAATTTCTTAAGGATCAAAGTCGTGTCTCCCAAACATGGGATAACTTATGTTAGTGTTCATGTAATGTAGCATGTGGGTGTGAAGGTGATCAATACTTACACTACTTACTTGTGTATCTGTATATCTATCTATCTATCTATCTATCTGTGCTTATACTTAGTTGTTGAAGTATCTGCCCTATGCCCAGCTATTTGGTTGCATCAATGGGACTTCAAGTAATGTGGAGCTTTGGGTTGGCATGTCTAGATGCTTACGCACTAAAGCAAAGGAGGGACCTTCAAAATCCTGTTCTAGTGAGCCTCTTTGTGGTGGGCGATTGGGTACTCACAATTATTTCTCTCTCTAGTTTTGCAGGGGACCATCAATTTCCCCTCATTGGTTTTGGTTTGATTCTCACAGCCTGTCCAAATGTGCTGTCTTGTGTTTCTCACCCCTCAGGTTACTGCTATATTATCTCTAGCAGCTGCGTCCTCTTCTGCTGGAGTTGTGGTCCTGTATGCCAGAGATCTGAACTTCTGCAAGGCACAGCTGAATCTCCCGTGTAACAAGTTCGAAGTATCAGTCTTGTTCGCCTTCATCACCTGGTTGATGGTTGCCATTTCTTCTCACACCATGTTATGGATCCTAGCATCCTTTTAGAACCACGATGTAAATAACAAAGTTTTTGTTTTTCTCCTTTTTTTTCTTTCTGATCTGGGCCGGGGATGTCAATCATCATTCGTCTGAGATACCATCTCCTTGCTCTCGAGTCTTGTTCATGGCTTCTTCATCTTCTTCTGTACACAACTACTGTTTTTTTTTTTTAATCACAACTACAATTTTGCATACTTTCATCTTTCATTGCTGAGAGCGAGCATGTTTGATTGTACTTGCACTATGTGTGTTAAAAGAACAGATCATATAATTATGCTACACAATTTGGGCACAATTGCCATTTCTTTCACGCAGCTGGAAGGAAGATGAGAACATGCACGAAACAACAACATTTAGTAGTTTTCCCGAGAGAAGACCAACCGACGTTGGCTGCCATTTCTAGAGTAAGTGCAGTCGGTGGATGAATTTGATGATTGAAGGAGAGCAGAATCATCTGAGAGTCGCATGTAAGAGGAGGAGGGAGAAGGGGGCTTGATGAACATGGAGGCCGGGCCGCACCCTCGCCTGCCGTTTTTGTATTTAGTTATGGCTCTGTACACATAAGGAATAACGCCCTCCATTCGAGCTCTCTGTATCTTCGCGGGACGGTCGTCTTGGCGAGGCAACGAGGGAGAAAAGTAAGAAGAAAAGAAAGAGGGTGATGATACGTGGCATCTGTGGAACGGAGGGATCGGCGTATGATATATAGAGTGCTGGTGTGGGGCCTGGTGAGGTTGAGTATGAACTGAAATCGATGAATCATCGATTTCGTCATCGTCATCATCATCCATTGAATCTTATCCTAATGATCGATGTTGTCTTGTAATATTCAACTGAGAGAGACCGCGGCGCCGGGCGCCCAATGTTTCGCCATTAGAAAGTTTATTAACAGCCAGGAAGATCCTGACCGTCGGCGACGACCTAGTCGTCGTCGTACCAAACTATGCTCCCAACCATAGCCTGGATTTCAGTGATAATACAACAAAAAAAAAACAGATCTGACTTCTCTCTGAGGAATCCGATGATTCCTCGATTTGAATTCCGCAACAGCGATTTTATCTATGCCCGACGATTCAGCAACCGTCTCTCCGCTATTTGAATTCAAGTGATATTATTCCGTAAATTTTGTTCTCGCTGTTTGTTTTTTTTTATATATCGATTGCATAATACGCAACATAATCACCATACCTCCTATTGCTTCACTGATCAGCAGTTCTTCTGTCAGAGGCGGAGAGCGAGAGAGCGCGCGAGAGAGAGAGCGAGAGAGAGAGCGCGAGAGAGAGCGCGAGAGAGAGCGCGAGAGAGAGCGCGAGAGAGAGCGCGAGAGAGAGCGCGAGAGAGAGCGCGAGAGAGAGCGCGAGAGAGAGCGCGAGAGAGCGAGAGAGAGAGCGAGAGCTAGCGAAGCGAGATGGCCATTGGTGGAGCTGGAGCTGGAGCTGGAGATGCGCGTTCAGGGAGAGCCGAAGAATATTCACAAAAAGTGACAGTATATGTAATTTTTACTATTATCATTGCTGCCATTGGAGGTTCGCTTTTTGGGTATGATCTTGGTGTTTCAGGTAACACATTTTTTATTTTCTTTTAATTTGTCTATCCTGTTCTTATAATTTAGGGTTTTATAACGGTAAACCCTAAGCCTTCTAGGCTTAGGGTTCTTATAATTTACAATTGCAAATTTTAAATTTATTTATTGAAAAATGAAATTTATAATAATTTTATTAGTTAATTATTCTAAATATAATGGAGTAAGAGTATGGTTTGAAAATAATATTAATTAATTAATCAATTAATTTATTATTATTATTCAATTTCTACGATGAGAGGATAGCTTAGTAGAGAAAAAAATAATAAAAAAATAATAAAAATATTAACAATTCAATGTTTACGATTGTAAGAATTAAGTTAATTATTTGAAAAATGAAATTTATGATAATTATATTCGTTAATTATTATGAATATGTTGGAATAAGAATATGGGTAGAAATTAATATTATTTAATTTATTAGTTAATTATTTTTATTATATTCTATAAAAAATAATATTATTATTATTAGCAACTCACTTTCGACAATTATAAAAATTAAATTAATTAATTGAAAAAAGAAATTTAGTAATTATTATGAACATGTTGGAATAATAATTTGGAGTGAAAATAATATTTTACTTTATTAGTCATTATTAATTTTTTTTTAATGAAATTGGTTTATTTAAAATATTTTTATTTTTATTTTATGACTACTGGAGGGGAAATCTTTTTTTTTTTTAAGGCGGAGTGACATCCATGGATGAATTTCTGAAGCTGTTCTTCCCGAAAATATACGTGAGGAAGCAACAACACCGCAACGAGACTGATTACTGCAAGTTTGACAACCAGCTCTTGACACTGTTTACCTCTTCTCTCTACTTCGCCGCTCTGGTTGCCACCTTCGGCGCGTCGCATCTCACGCGAAACAAAGGACGTCGGGCAAGCATCCTGTTCGGCGCCGTGAGCTTTTTCGCCGGAGCGGTGTGCAACGCACTGGCTCCCAACATTTTTTTCCTGATTCTTGGTCGAGCAGCTCTCGGCGTCGGCATCGGATTCAGCAATCAGGTAAGCCAGAAGAATCTGCATGTCTGTGTATACATGATGTGCATGGGCGGTTTCAAATGTTGATGGTAACCGCGGCGGTGGTGATTGTGAATTCGTGCAGGCAGTTCCTCTGTACCTATCAGAAATGGCTCCGACCAAAATTCGAGGAGCGATCAACTTGTGCTTCCAGTTAACGACCTGCATAGGGATCCTGGTGGCAAATTACGTGAACCAGATAACAGAAGGAATGCATATTCGAGGTCATCCATGGGGATGGAGACTGTCTCTTGGCTTGGCGGCTGCGCCGGCGACGTTGATGTTCGTCGGAGGCCTGTTCCTACCGGAGACGCCTAACAGTCTGGTAGAACAAGGAAAACTAGAGGAGGCGAGGAGAGTACTGGAAAAAGTGAGGGGGACGAAGAGCGTGGACGCGGAGTTCGAAGATCTCATCGACGCGAGCAACGAGGCTCGAGCGATCACGAAGCCTTTTAGGAATCTGTGGAGGCGAAAGAATCGCCCGCAGCTCATAATCGGTGCCCTAGGAATCCCTAGCTTCCAGCAGCTGACCGGAATGAACAGCATGCTCTTCTACGCCCCCGTCTTCTTTCAGAGCTTAGGTTTTGGCTCGAACACGGCTCTCGTTTCCTCTTCCATTACCAGCGGAGCTCTGGTTGTCGGCGCCATCGTCGCCATCTTTATCGTGGACAGGGTCGGGAGAAGAAAACTCTTCATCGAAGCGAGCATCGAAATGTTCTGCTACATGATCGCTATCGGCGTCATCTTGGCGCTCAAGTTTGGCAAGGGAATTCCGATTTCCAGATCCACTAGCAGCTGCCTGGTGATCATCATCTGCTTGTTTTGCTTCGCTTATGGACGATCTTGGGGTCCTCTTGGCTGGCTAGTTCCCAGCGAGCTCTTCTCGCTGGAGATCAGATCGGCCGGCCAGAGCGTCGTCGTCTGCATGAACATGATCTTCACTGCTCTCATTGCGCAGCTCTTCCTCATTTCTCTCTGCCATCTGAGATATGTCGTCTTCTTCGTCTTCGCTGCCTTGATCTTCTTCATGGGCACTTTCATCTTCATCTTGTTGCCAGAAACTAAGAAGATCCCCATCGAGGAGATTTATCTACTCTTTCAAAAACATAAGCTTTGGAAGAGATTCGTCATCACAAAGGAACCTCAGGCACCTGTACGAGAGCTTCCCACCATTGTTTAGTTTTTTTTTTTTTTGTTTCATTCAACTGCATGCATTATTTAAATTTTCCATTAGTTTAGATGATTTTAGCCGAAAATTATCTGCATTTTAATAACCTAAAATTTCCAATTTGGCACAAACTTCAATAACACCATATATTAACATGTGTGTATATGTAACATATATGTGTGTGTATATATAATATGTGTGTATATGTAACATATGTGTGTATATGTAACATATATGTGTGTATATGTAACATATATGTGTGTATATGTAGCATATATGTGTGTATGTAGCATGTATGTGTGTAGCATGTATGTGTGTGTAGCATGTGTGTGTGTGTGTGTAGCATGTATATGTGTGTAGCATGTGTGTGTGTGTGTAACACGTGTGTATATGTAACATGCGTGTGTGTATGTAACATATATGTGTGTATATGTAACATGTATGTGTATATGTAATATATCTGTGTATATGTAACATATATGTGTGTATATGTAACATGTATGTGTATATGTAATATATGTGTGTATATGTAACATATATGTGTGTATGTAACATATATGCATGTATATGTAACATGTGTGTGTGTGTGTGTGTGTGTGTGTAACATAAGTTCTAAATGTAACATATGTGTGTGTATGAAACATATGTGTGTACCACAATATATATCATGATTAATGCCACAAAATATACGCATTTTGGGGCAACCTTATATGTAGTACATTGTAATCAAATATATACATGAAATAAAAAAATTTCCTATAAAATCAATCAACTATACTAATATTATTTACGTTCAATAATTTTTAATTTTAAAATTATTATGAGAACTAATATTACCAGTATATATAAAATTATAAAAATTATATAATTGCAATCAGGCCAATATTATATAATTTTTTTAATTTAATTTTATTTTAACTTTAAAACATGTATGGAAATCATGACTAGGATCAAAATTTTTAATTTTAAATATTATTATGAGATCTGATATATTAATATTTATGTAATTATGAAAATTATATAATCACGCTTTGAGCAATATTATGTATTTTTCTAATTTAATTTTATTTAATTTGATAATTCTTATGAAAATCATGTCTAGTTACATGTCTTAGTGAGAAGCTAGCGAGGATGAAATATTTTTAATTCTAAAATTCTTATCAAATCTAGCATGTTAGTATTTATTTAATTTTTAAAGATTATATAATAACACTTGGAGCAATATTATGTAATTTCTCAATTATTACTTTATTTAACTTCAGAATTTTTATAAAAATCATGGCTAAGACCATGCCATAGTAAGATCATGGCTAGGACCATGTCTTTGACCATGTCTAGGACCATGTCTAGGAACATGTCTAGGACCATGGCTGGGACCAATAGTAAGACCATGGGCGAGGCAGGCAGGAGAGAATGAAAATTAGATCACCCTACCAATTCTTGTGTCTATCACGGCGGGTGCTTTACCTGCATCAAAGGCTTTCAGAGCCTCCGCGAGCGACATGCGGTTGTTCCTCCACGCACCCTCGGCCCACCCCCTCATCCTCTCTCCTTCCCCCTTCCTGTTCTGCTGAACACACAGTGCTGCTGCATACCCTCCTGCACATTTTCCAAAAGAGATAAACACTGCCACACGCTTTGATCGTCCTAATATTTTTATTCTGCTGATTTTGCAACAATAAAAGCGATAATTAAAAAAGAAACAGGCTGATAATAATATCCTAATATCATGATTATCAAAAATAAATAAACAAATAATTAATTAATTAATTAACTAATGTAAACGGTAAACCAAGTGAGATAGATTTTATGAGCAACAATCCCTACTTGTAGGTAAGATTTTTATTATCTCATTATTATTTTTGATTCCATTTCTAACTTCATTAAAATTATTAAAAAAGTTGGACGAGGGCAATAATGTCATTCCCAAACAGGTCCGAATGGAAATTATAAATAGAATTTTTTATTAACTCAATTATTTTTCATTTCATTCCTAATTTCATTAAATTATTAAAACATATGAACGGGGGTAATAAAGTCATTCCCAATTAGGCCTCGAGGGAAATATAAGCAAGATTTTTATTATCTCATAATTATTTTTGATTTCATTCGTAATTTCATAAAAATAATTAAAACATGAGAATGAGGGCAATACCGTCATTTCTCCAATCAGGGCTCGAGAGAAATTCAAGTAGGATTTTTATTATCTCAAAATCATTTTAAATTTCATTTCTAATTTCATAAAAATAAAATATTAAAACGCGAGAATGAGGGCAATAATGTCATTTCCAAACAAGACTTGGGGGAAATATAATTTCAAAAAAAAAAAAAAAAATCATCCATTCTACTCCAGCGTCATACCACAAGAACTTGCAAGTTATTGGCACTTACCTCGTGCAAGGGCAATAATGTCATTCATGTTTGCATTTCTTTTATCAGCTGTACATGGCACAAAGAAATAAGGCATTAGCCATTTAATTCAGCCCGAGCAAAACAAAGAAAATATAAATAATAATACAAAAAATAAAAGCACGAGAGAATTGATCATACCATCAGAATCCAGTGGCGGAGCTTTCAATAACTCTAATGCTTTTCTATATAAACCCTATTACAATTTTACCACCCATAGATTTTTTAAAAATAAAAATCATCATATATTTAAATTAATTAAAATAAAAAAAAAAAATTGAAATTAATTAAAATTTGGAACTCATCAAACATGATCTATCTAATTTTCAATAAAAAGATTATCAAGATATTAATCTCTCACAAATAACATCCTAAACGATAATCTTGTGTATTAGAAGCTTCCTAGAAGTGTCAAGTGGGTCAGACGGCCAGGACACGACATGAGACACTGCAGAGTCCAAAATTGTGCTTGGATGTTGGACCGGGTCATGTTGGTTCGAGTTACGGCTCATGTCGTGCTAGGTCAGAGGCTGTCATACCTCGTGCCGGGCTGGTCGTGACCCGCGTGCCTGACCCATTGGCACGGTGGTGATAATCCAAGACTGCATCCCGAGAACGAGTCATGGGTCAAGGGTCATCAATGATGATGCACGGATACGCCTAGGAACTGCCATGTCGCCGTGTCCACGTGTCGGACACGTGGACAAGGCGACACGGGTCGGATACGTGTCCGATACGCCACGTGGCGTATCGGATACGCGTCGGAGACATATCCGACGCGTTGTTCGGAAACAGTCATCGTTAACAACAGACGCGTCGTTTACCTACAGACGGGTCGTTTACCAACTGACGCGTTTTTACGATTCTAACGCGTCAGAAATACATTATATATTAACTTTTACTCCGACATCTCCAACAAATTGAAGAGCACACCGCCGACAGTGAGTTGCCGACAAGCCGATTGCGAGAAATAGTTGTCAATTGTCATTGCGTCAAACGGGGAGGGGAGGAGCACACCGCCGAGGCGCCGACAATACCTAAGGTAACCTAATTCTATAAAGGGAATGAGATATTTTGAATCTGTATCGGGAGGGTGGAGAGTTCGAAAATCGAAACTGTAAAGGGAGGATAGTGGAGGGGGGTGTTAGAGGGTTTAAATTTTTTTTACATTATTTTAAAATACAGTATTTTAAATTATTTTAAAATAAAGAATTTTAAATTATTTTAAAATACCTAATATTTATAATTAATAATTTTTATTTTTAATTTTATTTTTTTATCATGATGTATTCTAATCGTATCCGTATCCTAGCTTTTTAAAATTTGCCGTGTCTCCATATTCTGCCGTGTCGTATCTCCGTGTCCGTATCCGTGTCCGTGCAACATAAGTCATCATGACCCTAACCCACGCCCGGACCCATTTTAAAAAAAAAACTAAGTATTTTTTAAAGTGTTGTACCTGCCACATCCATGTGATGGGATTTTTAAAATTTTATTTAAACCCGATTCGACATGACCCGGCATGACTCGAGATGACTTGGCACGGTAGGCACAAGTCTGCACGGAATCGTGTCGGTCGTGCTATGTCGGGCCGGGCCATTTGATAGAAGTACTTGTCATTATAAAGCATAACCTCCAACATATACATGTAATATAAAAATTTCTCAGGTGATTAATAATCCTAATAATATTTTTGCCAAATATAATTAACTTCGAAATTATTATTATATTATTGTCGTTTTATATTAAAAAAATCAAATTCAATAAAACTTTATTTGTAATAAGTAAATATATTATTAAATATTACCAAAAATATTAAAAAAATATATATTTATCATTTCAAAAATATATTTGCTAACATCATGAAAAAGTTGATATTTAATAATCACAATAATCAATATTATTTTAAAATTGACAAATAATTATTTTTATCATTGCATTTATAATTTTTTTACTACTTTATTATCATATCAATCAATTATTTTCTCATTAACATATATTAATAAAGAAAAAAGAAAATGTGTGCACCCTTACAAATGCCCAATTACCCACACATGCACAGACATATTATTCATCAAGGTGAGAAATCATGTCACCTACAGCCAAGACAAAGCATTATATCATCATGTATTCTAAACCTTAAACCATAAATCTTAAACATTAAATCCTAAGCCATAAATTCTTAACCACTATCAAATTGATGATGTCATGAATATATTTTATATAATATTAAAATTAAAAATAATTTAAAAAATTACACAAACACACACACATACAGATATATACGAAAATATTGATAAATACAAATATATAATACTTAAATTTTATAGGTATATTAGAAATATCAATAAAAAATAGATAACAAATAAAATTTTTTCAAAATTAATAAAAATACTTAAAAAAACTTAAAAAAATTATAAATTAATAAAATATACATTAAATTATCTTACTTATAAGTGTAATTGTCATAGAATTTATTTTATTTAAAATATTTAATAATATAAAATAAATATTATATATTATATATATATAATTTTTTTATATTTATATTTTTATATTTATGTCAATAGCAAAACCAGTCAGATCCAATTTTCTCATCGATGATAATAAGTGTTGTGTCAATTGGCCCAATACATTACAATCTACAACTAATAGGTCTAGGGATGGAACATTGTCCCAACCCCGACCCACTCAAACTCGAAAGAGATGGGTACAGGTAGAGGTGTCAACTGGGCAGGGCCGGCACCAGGCACGGCACGGTTCAGCCGTGCTTGGGCCGGCCCGCCACAGAAAATTCCATGCCCGGGCCCGTGCCGTGCCGGACCCGACATGGTTCGGCCCGCGGCACGGCACACCGGCACGGGTTTGTCCCGTGCCAGGTGTCCAGTGAGCCCGAGCCCACAATGGCCCCTCCCGCAAAAAATACCGCGGGTCGGGTCGATTCAGACCCGACCCGCGGTCCCCCAAATCCCGAACCGTACATACATGCAAGCCCGAGCGGGGCAGGCAAGGCACGGCACGGCCCGCCGTGCCTGCGAGCCTTGCCGGGCCCAACTATTTTAAACCATGCTGGGCCATGCGGCACGCTCGTGCTCAAAAAATTCAGGCTGGGCTGGCCCGGCCCGTTTGACACCTCTAGGTACAGGAAGGACAATCCTCTGCCTCGATCCCCACCTCACAATTGATAAATAATATTAATTTTTAAATATTATTTAAAAATTATTTAAAAATATTATTTCAATATTTTTCCCATGAGTGCGCCTGCTTGGGCGGCGCAGTGGGCAAGACATTTTGCCAGACGCCAATCCAAGACTCCACGTCCAGTGACAGTCACTATATGTGAGTCTCAACTCAAGCACTCCACTCTTGACTTGCAGAGGTTAACGCAATACCAAACTAAACTAAATTTAGGAATATTGCATCACCATATGCAGTGCCGTTTATTATTTTGGGACATAATTTTAGAATGCTGAGACGATGAGGTCTGGAGAGGGTAGCCATAGATGCAACTAGATGTGCCAAATGAGCCGGGCCCGACACGGCCCGTAGGCATAGCGGGCAGTGCCGTGCCGGCCCGCTCGAGCTTGCAAGTCCGTACGGGTCGGGATTCGGGGGGACCGCGGGTCGGGTCGGGTCAAATCTGACCCGACCCACGGTCTTTTTTGCGGGAAGGGCCATATGGGGTCGGGCTCACGGAACACCCGGCACGTGATAAACCCGTGCCGGTGTGCCGTGCCGCAGGCCGAACCATGCCGAGTCAGGCACGGCACGGCACAGCTCATGCCTAGCCAGGGCACGGCACGGCTTGTGCCTAGCCAAGGCACGGCAAGGGCTCGGGCATGGAATTTTTTCGTGCCGAGCCAGCCCGGCCCGGCCCGGTTGACACCTCTAGATGCAACTTGTTCTAGAGCATTGTAGTTGTGCAGCACGGCTAGGAAAAGCCTAGCAATTTTAAAACATAAAATAAATTATGATAGGGCCTAGCACTAGCATTGTAATGGTAAGCTTCCAATATGGGTTAGTCCAATTTTTTTCAGACAAAAGTTTGGTTGCTTATCTGAATTGTGAACACTAATAGAAAGATTAATATTTCAATTTCAAGTCTCACAATACATTTTTATGATAGTCAGACAACTAAATATATTTCAGTTTTATGTAATTTTTACTTGAAAATAAAATTTATAAAAAAATTATATTTCATATAGATAGTAACCACACCAAAATTACATAAATACTAACACATCATATCTAATAAAAATTCTCAAGTTAAATATATTTGAACAAAAATAGTATAGAGATGATTGATTACTTATAATGTCCTTATGTTATGTATATTATGGAGACCATGTATTCACACGATGATAAGTATCTTTGTCTAATAATAATAGGTCTTGAATTCAAGACTCATCTAACACAGCTAGAAGAAACAAATGGGCTGAGCAGCCCGGGCACAGCATGAGACACGGCTTGACTGAGTCGTGTCTGGCCTAACACACCACAATCCAGAATAATGCCTGCACCTGAGTCGTACCAGGCCAAGGCACAGCTCATTCCATACTGGACCAAAGGGTGTCATGCCTCTTGTCGGGCCAAAGGCTACAGTGCCTTGTGCATAGCTAGGCGAGACCCACGTGTCTAGCCTATTTATATGGTCCACCATCACGGCGACCATGACTTGGGACCAAGAACGATCACAGGTCACAAAAACCAAGTAAGCAAGATTTATTTTATGTCTCTATGATGACCGCTCATTGGTGTATGGTGGCAGTGGCGACGACAGACAGACGATGCATGTGGTAGTGCTGCCCACAAAATTTAGCTTCTCTATGTTGTTAGAAGTTCAAATTTTGAGACAGAGACATGAAAATAAAAATAAGCCAAACCAATGCAGAAAATAAAATAGGATGAGATTAAAATTCATAGAGCATTCTAACCTCTTGAATCAAGAGAGAACTCGAATGCTCAAGTCTTGCTTTATTTCCAAACATGAGAGCAAGGCAGACTAATACTACACCAACCTTGGGATGATGAGAACCTAAACGGTATTAGTGATCAATAATCATTCCACTTATGCACTAAAACCTTCAAATCAATTGCCATAAAATGAAATTAACCAAAACAACGCACTAAAAAGTTTCTCGGCCGTATTCAATGCCTCCGTGAGCTTCTCCTCTGCAGCTCCAAAATCACTAGAGTAATTGTTAGAAAATAAATATAACCAGTTAAAAAGTACTAATGTCCTCCCAGATAGTAAAACTAACCTAGCATATATCTCCATCCTAAAAAAATCCTTGATTTAGACAAAAATACCTTTTTTTCTCGCAAAAATAACATTTTCTTTGAAACCCACATGTGAATAATCGAAAGGTTGAAGGGTATTAATGTAAATAGTAAAAAAAAGAGTATTATTCTAATTTTTAGTAATTTTTGTCTATGTGAAATAATTTTCCCTGAAAACTATGACATGAGCAATCAAACTAAGAACAAATAAAACCATACCCCATGTGTGCCTCCAACTGCCCTAAAGCACATGTTGCCGCCAAAGTAACTTCTTCTCGAGACATATTGCAAGCGGCCATATAATTCTTGTCTTCCAACACTGACAGAGTAACCTTGCCATATAACTCTTTTGCTAATGAGAAATTCCTTGTGGCATGTAAGAACTCTCCATATGATAGAGAACCACCTCCAATGTGTAACATGATCAGTGCAGAGCAATTACATTTGAACAAAGAGTTAGGTATCACAAAAAAAGCTAACCTATGGATACATGATTGTCCCAAAACACTTGAAAGTAAGATTTTGCTACACAAAAACAATGACTGTGAGTATTACTTTTCAAATGAGAGATGAAGCAGACAAACAAAACATCACCACAAATACACCTGAGTCCAAGTCTCCGCGTACAAGCTCAACTAGGCCTTTCATTGCTTTTATGCGAATCATAGGATTAGAAGATCCATCAAAACCATTATTGGAGTAGCTTTTATGCAAAAAGTCTAAGTATTTATCAGCGAGCGCTGAAGAATCATCATCCTACACAAGCAGAAGATTAGGAGGAGAACAACTTTTAAATCCACATTTGTGAAAGTTGTAGGACAAGGAGAGTACTCTTACGTTCATTGATTCCAAATTGAGACCAATGAGAGCTTCCATGGCAGCGACTATAAAAATATTGCATGCATGAGGCTTCACAAACATCTAAATTCTAAATCAAAAAGTTATCAATGAGAGAGTAAGAGCTATAGAATTTGAACACAAATTCGTACCTCTAACTCCTAGGTGTGCCATTGATAAATTCTCAACTTTTTTCAGTTTCTCCATGGCATCAACAAACTTTCCTCTTAGAGAATAACAAAGTAGAATAAATTCATTTCACAACAAACTATAGACAAATGATAGATACCTAAATGATTTTTAAGCTCATACTATTCTATAAGGTAAATATATAGAGGTCAAATAGTCATTTAATTTCTTTTTTGTTTCAATTCTTTTTTCCTTTATAATATTTATTAAATTACATTTATAGATACGTGAATACTATAATTTGTAAAATTTTTGTTTTTGTTTGGCTCGTATAAGCCACCAACACGGCCCATTGATATGGCTTTTGGGTGGGTTATGTCGGGTCGTGCCAAGTTGGATCAAGCTTAATAGGCTAATCAATGTCACGCTAGGCTATCTTGAGTTCAATCAAAGCTAGCGTGGGTCATCAGTCTAGGCTAGCCTGGGTCAAACCAGACTAGCCAATTTAACTAGCCTGCACATGCAATCGTGCCAAGTCATGCAATATCAAGCCTCTCATGTCATGCCACAGCTAGGCCCAAGTTGCCCAACCCAATTAACACCTTTATGTAAATGTATTGTCTAAAATATGGTATCATAGCAAAATTTTCACTAGTCATTGGGTTAGATTTTCTATTGTCACTTCTCCAAAGTGGCAAACCCTAAAATCTTCTGTCATTGTCCTCTTCTTTCTTTTGATCATCATTGTAATATAAAAATCATTTGCTACCATCCAAGATCTTTGATTACTTAAAATTAGTCTTCATTTTCCTAGCCAACCAAGCATTTATCATCCCTGAATCCAAGCAATGCATCAAATCTAGAAAGATTTTCCCCTTCTCTCAAAGCTTATGACCTTTCAAACCCTACATCTTTCACCATTTAGACAATCCAAGTCTTGTTCCTAGTTTCTCATCCAATGAACAAAGACAACTATGCCTCCTATAATTAAGCCATGTTAATCATCCTTTTTATAAAAAATAAAATTATATTCATAGACAATTTCATTCTCATACTAAACATACTAACAAAAATCTTTTTGATCCTTGAATCTGAGATGATAATGATAATGATAATAATAATATGATGATGATCTCGTGAATTCTAAATTAAGTTTTAAAGAATATAACAGTCAATATAGTATTCTCAACATCAGCTAATGAGATATGAGTTGATCTTAATAATCAATTTCAACAAAAAAAATAATCCATGAATCATTCAATTATAAAGGGATTTGATGAACCATGTTCAAAAATCATTATAATGTAACATAATGAAAAGTCAAATTTCAATTCTAATTCTCATAATGTGGGAACTTATAAAAGTTTGAAGAAAAGAAGATCATGCTCATATATTATTAGTATCATGGATGCACAATTAAAAAGACTTTATAAGATTAATGATTATCCATCAAGTCTTTGACCACAAGAGAGGAGCCTCCATAGATATTCCAACAATAGGACCACTGTGAATCAACTATCCAACCAGTTGAATTGCAATTGTTCATCTCTTGAAGATAAAAATGGTGATTTTGTTTAAAATATTAGCACGAACCAATATCAAGAACTAGGGATCATGTTGTCCACTCACTTAAATGCTCCTAGTGATCAAGAAAAGGATGATCGGATCGATGTTTCCAACTATGGTAATACAAAATTGCCTAACGATGATGTTTTTTTGTATTCCCCAATTTAAATTCAACTTGCAATTTGTTAATCTAAAAAAAATCACAACTTGAGATTAATTGTAAGAGCAACTTCGATGGGAGATGCCAAAAAAGGAATGTCAAATATTATTTTGCAAACTTTGACAGTATTTTTGGCACCCCTAAACAGATTTTTACTCCAATGATATGTGCCAAAATAAGGTACTATTTTAATAATTAAATATTTTTTTTTATGTTTTTTTTTCAACATATGAGAAAGATCATTTGAGATGCACAATAGCCATAACTACTATTTTGCATCATCCTTATTCTCTCTCCAAGATTGCCAAATATGGCACCCCAAGATATCTGATGGCATTTTGCCACCTCTTATACCAACTCCATTAGAGTAATATTTTTTTATTGTTTGGGTGTCATTTTAGCGGTTATGGAGATGGCACCCATTATAGCAAAAACCTCTCGGATAACAAAATATGAACTTAAAAGAGTGAGAAATCACAACAAAAACCTCTCGGATAACAATCTGGACATGGCCAGTAGGACAATTCCTTGTGAATTTTGTGTCTCAACAACTCTTCCATCAGTTGCCGGAGAAGTGAGGCATTGCTCTAATACAAGCATGCCTTGATCATACGATTCGTCTACGAGTTTATCACATTGAGTCAGCGGGAAAAAATGGAGACGAACAAGTATGAGACAAAATTTGAGAAATAGAACATTCAAATGATAAACTGTGGAGAAGACCAGATTTCTGCGATCTAGCAAGCGAAAGAGCATAATCGATCATCTGAAGAACAACTGGATTTGCACTTTCATCATTAGATTCATGGAGTAGCCGCCGCGACTGAAATTTTCCAGCGGGCCTCGAGGCCGTCCTCCATAACCTCGCTGCAGAAGCCAGAAGCATTGCTCAAGTTTCAAATTGTGATCACTGCAGACGATGGAAGCACTGTTTGACCTTCCGGACAGAGACGCATCCCCCTCCTCCTCCGCAACTCCATTTCATTCCCTCCACTCCAGAGAGACGCGTGTCCTTTACATTTACTTCGTTTTCTTAAATAATTTGCAAATGTGAAAATAATATTCCAATATGCTTTATATTGCCGCCAGAGGCCGAGTACAATTCGGCCAGCCCATCTATGAGATTGTAAAAAGCCTGTGTCATGCGGCTTGGGCCAAGCCCAACTTTCAAGCCCAATAGGTATGTTGCAAGGGCAACTGTTCAATTTCCAAATTTTAAAATATATTTTTAAAAAATTTTTATTAAAATTTCATCCTAAACTCTCATGTCTTCAATTAATCAAATGCTCAACATAACACATCCCATTAACTAATCAAAGAGTTTGGAATGGTAATTTACCCTAACTTGACCTGCCCCACTTGTACCCGACCAAAATAGGGTGGGGATTCCCAACCTAACCAAGTTGATGGGTTGAGAACGGGCCAAAATATTTTTATCTTGCGTAGAGGTGTCAAATGAGTCGGATAGTTTTTCATATTTGTATTATTTTTTTCATCTCCTCGAGGCTTAAAATCAAAGTGAAAGGTTAGTGTTAGTTGATGTGATTATGTGATTAAATTTGATATTTTAGCTTTAATTTTGAAATTTTTATTGAATTTTTTGAATTTAGATGTAGATGTGTGCTGGTGATTATGAGTTTATTTGATATTGTGATGTATTGGAAATTTAGTTTGTTAATTTAAGTTATTTATATTTTCATTGTTTATTCTATGATTATAGGCTATTTGCTTATTTTATGAATTTTACATTTTAGTCTTTAGAGCTCTAAAAACTTATAATCTTTATCATAATCTCTATGTGTTTAATTATTTTTTAGATTCAAGTAAGTCTGGACATGCCTCAATTAATCCGACTTAAGTTGGACGTGGCCAAAAATATATATAAATTCAAAAAAAATATCAACTCTAGCAATTCAAACAAAACTTTTTCTTCTGTAAATTTGTGTGTTGGCCAAGTTGGAGTTAAACAAAAATTAACTTATATAGTGTAGAACTACCATGAGAAACAAAGAATTGATGGGATTGACAGGGCTATTTGTGTAATTATTATGAGAAAAAATTAGCTGGTGAAAATAAGAATGGGATAGAATATCCATGTGATTATTTTAATTCATAATTATTTTGAAAACAAATGGATATTAAAAAATTACTTTAAAAATTAGAAAGAAAAATAGTGGAATGTTGTCACTTAGTACGAATTCTTTTGATCAAGAAAATGCTAGGAAGAATCTTGCATGTGTGATTATTTTACATGAATACCCTCTTTCTATAGTTGATCGTGTTAACTTTAAAAAATATTCCAATACCCTTCAACTATTATATAAAATAGTTTTTAAAATTATTATCAATAATGATATATTGAAAATTTATGATTATGAGAAATCAAAAATAATAGATATAGATGTGTGGACTTCTAGCCAAGAGAAAAGCTTCATGCATGGTGGTTAGAGCACACTTCATTGATAATTTGTGTGTACTTCATTTAAAAAAAAATTGCTTGCTGCAAACTATAACTAATGAGAATTATTTATGAAAAAGGCTTTTTATTCTGATTCTATTTTTTATAAGCAATACAATGATTTATTTATAGGCTATAGTTTGCCCTTATAAAACTGAAAATTAAAAATCATTATTACCCACAAGAGTAACTGCTGACTCTTGACATTTCAACTTCCACATTAAAAATAGACATTTAATGTTTATTTAACAAGACTCCCCCATAAACTTAAATGTTTATGTCATCTTTCATGCCGAGTAATCTTTTGCGGTTGTCTAGTAGTATCATAAGTAGCGGTTTCGTGAATATATCTATGACTTAGTCCCGACTTTTCACGTGTACTAATTCTATATTTCCTTCCTTTACTTGATCTTGAAGTGAAAGTGAACATCAATATGTTTTCTTCTCTTATGATTTACTAGGTTCTTGCTCAACTCAATTGCTAATTTATTATCAACTCGTATATCAGTTGCACCGAGTTGTTGCTCCATCTTTCCCAACAAATTTCTGAGCCATATCGCATGACATACACACAAAGATGCTGTCACATATTCAACTTCACATGTCGAGAGTGTCACGATTGGTTGCTTCTTTGAAAGTCAGGTAAATGCTGTGTCATCCATAAAAAACATATAACCCGATGTTCTTTTCCTATCATCCAAGTCTCTACACCAATCACTGTCGGAGTACACGACCAACTTGTAATATGATGCATTTGTATAGAATAACTCGCGTTAAATTATTTCTTTGATGTACCGTAGGATTCACTTTAACGCATTCCAATGCGAATAGACTGCCCCCCCATGAACCGACTTACAATGCCGACACTTAATACAAGGTTCAGCCTTGTGCATGTGAGATAGCGAAGTCTTTCCACTAGACTCTGGTATTTGCTAGCATTGACTCGTTCTCCTCCATCAAACTTAGAGAGTTTTGCACCTAGTTCCATTGGTGTTGAAACCAAACTGCAAAACTCTATCCTGTACTTCTTCAAAATCTTTTTTGTATATGCCTCATAGGATACAAAGATGCCCATCTTTCCTTGTCTTACCTTCAGACAAAAGAAAAACTTCATCAAACTCAAATCTATCATCTCGAATTCCTGTGTCATAGTGCTTTTGAACATTTGTATCATCTCATTATTATTCCCCAAAAAAAAATGAGATCATCAACATAAAGGGCAACAAATGACATATTACCTTCACTCTTCTTCACATAAAGGGCATGTTCATAGAGACTTTGCTTGAAACCCGTTCTCTTTGAAGTATGTATCGATACGAGTATTCCATACCCACGATGCTTGTTTCAACCCGTAAAGTAGCTTCTTCAATTTCAACAATTCCTTTCCTTCTCCGACTTTCATGTACCTAGGTGGTTGTTTAATATAAACTTCTTCTTCAAGCATACCATTCAAGAATGCCGACTTGACATCCATTTGGAATATCGGCCATTTGAATTGAGCTGCTTGTAAAATGAGTAATATGATTGTCTCCATTCTTCCAACGAGAGCAAACACATCGTCATAGTCTATTCCCGCATTTTGCTTGTACCCATTTGCTACAAGTCTCGCCTTATACAGTTATATCTCCCATTGAGCATTCATCTTTCGCTTAAAGACCCACTCGTGACTTCAATAGGCTGAGTTCCTTTCGGCAATTCTGCTAACTCCCATGTGTTGTTGCGATCTATTACTTTAATCTCTTCGTCTATGACAGTTTGCCACTTCTTGTCTTGCACTGCCTATTCAAAACTTAAATTCTCGGAATCCACCAAAAGGCATATAAGGTTTACCTTATTTGTCGAATCATACAAATTTTGTAAACTTCACATTTGGGTTGTCAAGGTTCATCTTCATCATCAATGGTTTCAGAATTTTTTGGTATAGTTGTTAGCATAGCAGTTGATGATTCTCCAACTCTGATGATATCCTCTATTGCTTTATTACAATCTCATTCATTTGCTTCATAAATTCGTACATCACGGCTCACTAGAATCTTCTTGCTTATCGAGTCGAATAATTTGTATCCTTTTGTTTTCTATCATACCCAATAAAAATATATCTTTTGCTTTTGTCTTCGAGCTTTGTTCTTTGCTGATCCGGCACATGTGCGTAGGCCAAATTGTCGAATACTTTGAGATGATAGACTGTAGGTTTTTATCCGCTCCATGTCTCTTGTGGTGTTTATCATATAACTTCGCATGTGGACACCGATTTTGAACATAGACGATGCATTGCACGACTTCTGCCCAAAATTCATTTGGCATTTTCTTACTTTTGTGCATTGACCGAACCATGTCGAGAATGATCTGGTTCTTCCTCTCGGTCACTCCATTTTGTTGTGGAGAGTACGGTGTGGTTAGAAATCATCTTATGCCTTACTCCTCACAATACTCAATAAAAACTGTCGAAGTGTACTCGCCACCTATATCGGATCGTATAGATTTGATGTGTCTACCTGTTGCCTTTTCCACCAGCACTTTGAATTTTTTGAACACCTCGAATGCCTCGAATTTTTCTTTCAGAAAATAAACCCAAGTTTTTCGTGAGAAATCATCATTAAAGAAAATGAAATACCTTTTTCCGCTGAAAGATTCAGGAGTGATTGGTCCACCTATGTCAGAATGGATCAACTCGAGAGGTTGCTTAGCCCAATATTCCTCCTTCTTTTGAAATGACATTCTTGCATGCTTTCCGAGCATATATTCTTCACAAAATTTTCCCTCATAATTCATGCTAGTAGTCTGTGCACCATGTTCTTCTTTATCAACTTGTTTAGACCTTCATGATGTAGGTGACCAAAATAGAGATGTCATAATGATGCCTTGTCTTCTACGTTGACTTGCAAACATTTTTCTCGCACACTTCTCGAATTCAATTTGTACATCTGATTTCTTTTCATTTCAACTTGTGCGACTGAAGCCCATGCTTGTCTTTTAATAGTAATATCCAGTCTTTCATAAAAACCAAATAACCTTTTTCCATGAATTATCTCATACTTAAAATGTTACTCTTGAGGTTTGGTACGTAATACACATCTTGAATTGACCCAATAAAACCATCATTTTGTACATAATAAATCATACATTGGCCTTTAACCTCTACTTTTGAGCCATCTCCAAACGATACAGGTACAGTTTCAACCTTTCGCTTCTCTTTGAAACAATGCTCGTGCCCGCACATATGGTTGCTTACAGCCTTGTCGAGGTACCACACCATGTCATTGTCAGTGTTGACTTTGTTATATGTCATTAAGAGAAAATCTTCTTCCATCTCATCTTCCGTGACTAGGTTGGTTGTCTATTCCATCTTTTTCTCGACTCGACATTCTTTTGCAAAATAGCCCACCTTTTCACAATTGTAATATTTATCAGAATCGTAATCATTCGCATAGTGACCATATTTGTCACACTTGTAGCACTTGAAGTTGGAATAATTTGACCGATCATATCTTCCATGACAGCATCCTCTTCTACACCAATTTTGTTGGTTTGATTCCCCCTTCTCCTCGTGGTGACCTTGACCATGACTTTTCCCAACGCAACTATTTCCTCGACCACAATGGCCACACCATTTACCTCAAAAATTTTAAGAATATAATAAGTTTTTATCACTAATCGATGTTTTGGTTTGAAATGCCTACTCAAGTGTCTCCTCTTCCTTCTTCTTATGATATTCATGTGCCATTAGGGAACCCACAAGCTCGTCGACCATTAACGTTGCTAGATCCTTTGACTCTTCTATGACACATACCACATTCTCGAAACTATCAATTAACGACCTCAGAATCTTTTCCACAACCCGCGCATCGGACAACTTTACTCTGTCTCAGTTGAGTTGATTCACCATGGTTTGAACACGCGTGATGTAATCGGACACACCTTCTGACTCTTTCATCTTCATGCCTTCCAACCCGTTGCGAAAAATTTGCAGATGAACTTGTTTAACTCGATCGGCACCTTTGTACGTAGTCTCCAAGATGTCCCATGCTTCTTTTGAAGTTTTTGCATTCATAATCTTCTCAAAATAGCATGTACAATGACATCTTATCTTTTGATCACGTTTCTTTCGACGCCTTATTTTGAGCTACCGTATATCCTTTGGTAAATTCTGGTTCTTCAAAACCTTCTTTAACCACCTCCCAACAATCCATATAATCGAGAAGAGCTTTCATTTGGATGCTTCAATTCTTGTAGTTCACCTTCGTTAATTGGGATAGCAAAACATTATTGATTATACTCCCCATCCTTCCAATACCAATCTGTAAAAAAAATTATTGGCTGCAAACTATAACTAAGGTGAATTATTTATGAACAGATGCTTTTTATTCTAATTCTATTTTTTACAAGCAATACAATGATTTATTTATATGCTATAGTTTGCCCTTATAAAACTGAAAATTAAAAATCATTATTCCCCATACGAGTAACTGCTGACTCTTGACATTTTACATTCCGCATTAAAAATAGACATTTTATATTTATTTATCAATTCAAAGCTGAGTAATGACTATTTTAAATAAAATGAATTTCATTTACTTATATATTTTTTTATAATTTAATGTTATTATAATAATCTTAAATAAAATTATTATAAAATGAATTTCATATATGGGTTTATGTATCTACCTTGCCCATGTACATACGAGAGACTTAGTAAGGTTTTGTTTGATTTTTTATTTGATTGGAATGTTCATCACAAGTTGTCTTCTTTAACAGTCAATAATTACACAATTAATGATGTTTTGGTCAACCTTCTTTTAGGCAAGCTTTCTAGTAGCTCACTTGTATTTAATGGAAAATATTTGTGCATGGATTATTATGCACGCATATTGAATTAGATAGTAAATGATTGGAAATGTTGTCACTTATATTTTAAATTTGGACAACTACACATATGAGATTAGAGAAATTTGTTGTAACTGTTTGTCAATTGAATATTTATAGTGATTAAAAGTTAGTACTTGATTGCAAGATTAGGTAGAATCTAACATTCTTAATTCTTTGAACTGTCATTTATTATAAAGATGTATTACCTCGTCTAAGTCATTCAATATGTATCTCCCACATAATTTGAAATAAAGTTACTAGTGTGTAATTAGATTGGATCTTCTTATGTTGAGATTACATTGATGGCCATTAATTTTTTTTTTTTGAATTTTTTATTTTTTTTTGTTGAGATTGGATTAGATTGATGACCATAATTATGATTGATGAGTTTAGAAAAAATTGATGTGAAATTCATAATCTACTATTGTAAGAACTGTGTTGGATCCAAGATTTAAAATAAAGTTAATTTAGTTTTAATTTTCTACAAATTTTGGAAATGAGGATTCAATATATGAAATTGAAAAAGTTTTATAAATTTGTGATGAGTTAATTGATAAATATAAGAAAAAGTATCATTCAAGTGGGAATGCTAGTTATTATCAATTTCATCATTTTAATTTGAGATGACTATTGGTGTTGAAAAAAAATTGAGGGTTAAAAATCATGTGTTTGTTTTTATGCATTTGTTTGTAATATTATTAATGTTAATGCAGGAGATCAAAGATCGTTACTTTTTTGAAAAAATATGTCTTGCTTAGATCAAGTGACTCTGATATTTTATCTTGGTGGAAAGAAAATTTAAGCAAATATCCAATTTCTTAAATAAGCACAAAAGATATTTTAACCATTTTAAGATATATAGTAGCATTAGAGTTTACATTCAGTACTAGTGGTAGATTTATTAGTCAACACAGAAGTATACTTCATCCAAAAACTTTGGAGGCAATGATGTGTGCTCTAGATTGATCATGGACTGAAATGCATCTTTCTAATTTTTTATATTAGAAACTCTATGTGTTTAACATATTCACATGAATATGCTTGATGCATGCAAAATTTTATTTTAGATAAATGATACATATAATATATTTGTGAAAAGTATGATGTATATAACATATTCACACGTTATTGTAATTTTTATATTTATTGTAGTGGTGATGCTACACTACTATAAATATTATGGCTTGGTGATGTTACACCACTATACTTTTCACAATTCATTTTGTCCTTGACGAATTTAAAAATTATTGTAATTTTTATAAATAATAATTAATTTAGTCAAATTGATCATGATATGTAGAATTAAAGAAATGTTTGCATCATTGAATATTTCTTATAAATAATAATCTGTTTGTGTAATTAACTAATTCAAATTAGTAAAATTAATTTTTTATCCCCTTTTGTATTCTTCAATATCAAGTAGGAGAGTATCACTTAATAGGTATGGTAAGTTAAGCCATCTTTATAATTTTAAACATTTAGTCATGTAATATCTCATTAATTCAAAAATACACATGTTAGTACAAAGACCAAAAAAATAGTTGATCATACATTTTTATATGCTCAGATATTGATTTTATTTCTAAATTTATATTGAGATTAATTATGTTAAACACACAAATGATATAGAAAAATTTTGTAACATACAAACTTCTTACACCATTATGAAAACTTATCACCCATATACATACCTGGAAAAATATGTATACTAATTGACATGAAGCAATTGTGTATGACATACTAGTTGCTAATATATTCACATATATTCTTTGTAATTTATTTATAATGAATTAGCATATTTTTCTGTAGTAATAATTTTGAATCAAAATTCAAAACGGTATGCATTTATGCATAATTAGTTCATTATCCTTATTGTCTAAATGGAGGTCATTGAGGTCATAGCATGCACAAAAATATTTATGCATAAGGTTTACGAAAGATTAATATAATGATAGTTTTATCTAGAAAGTCAGTGAGATTATGTTTGATGAGTTTCAAATCCAATACTTAGCATCCTTGAATATGATGGAGTTTGTTTAAATCAAAACCCCTGATATTGTTATAATGCACATAGAATAATATGGTTTGAGCTATTTATAAATTTTGTGTCAAAATTACCTTGATGGGGGTCTGTGAGAGATTAATATAGTGGTGTAGCATCACCAAACCATAATATTTATATTATAAAAAAAACAAACCGAACATTTAATAAATAACTAATTTATGTATTGATGTGACATTTTAGTTTATTATTTTAAATATCTTATTATTGTATTTATCACACACACACACACACACACACACACACACATAATATCAATTTAATAAGAATCTATAATAAAATCAAATAATTCGATTATAATTAAATTAATTATTCTGATTATATATGCGTACATATTTTAAACAAATAAACAAAATCTTTAGGACTTCTTTTATAGCATTTGAATAAAGCTACATATGGGACACTAGCCGAAATAAGATATCAAACTCCCAATATGAATTATTTCACATAATAATTTATAATATTTATAATTTATATCATTATAGAATTATAATCACAATCTCTCACTTATTCAGAATAATTATGCATTTTGTTACTTAACACTTATTAAACTCCATACTAAGATTATAGATATTCATTGATTGAATTAACTTAGTAACTCACTGATAATATAATTCAATCAACATCTTGATTATTTTCTTGAGACTTTTTTACTTAACTTATTCGATATGCTGGATCAAAATCCACCTATAAGGTTTGACAATATCAAAACTTATAAGATTCCTTAGTAGATCATTATCGATCTTTTTGACATATTTATTCAACTCTATAACATATTTTTTTAGCTGTAAAGATTTATCTGAGTGATAGAAAAACTAGCTAAAAATAACTTAATAGCTACAATATTAATTTAATATCATAATAACCAAGTACCATACTAGTATTAAAAGCCATGATATTCTCTAGATGTCATGGCTTTACTTTTACTGAAGCATAAAATACTCAAGCCAAAAGTAATAGTGTTGATTTGGTTTCAAACTCTTGTCAATAAAATTTTACAGAGAGCCAAACTTGAGTCATAAACCAGCACTACAACTTTTGTTATAAGAGAGGAATCAAAGTCATGATCATTCTTCAATACCTTGATTTTAGGTTACAAAAAATAAATGCACATGCGTTGGCCAAACAAAATGTCATGATATTGTATTATTGAGACTTAATGCACAAGTCACAACTACACATAAATACTATAACTTTGTATTACATAGGCTAAATGAGCCATAATGACTTTTTTCAATATCACGACCATCAGGCAGAGGAAAAAAAGCAAAGTCACAGCTCGTACTAGATGTTGTGACTTTCTGTTATATAACCAAAAGAAAGAAGCCATTACTTTTTTCCAATGCTATAAATTCTAAATAAAAAAATCTACACATGATGTTTGGGTATATAAGAAAAACTCTAAGAAATCAAGATAAATCAATGAAAAGTGTATTGAAAATCCAAGGGGAAAAGGAGTGATATAGGGTACGAGTATAAACCTTAGGAGGTAGACATGCATTTTGACCCCCCTCTTAGGAGAAAATTCAAGTGAAATTGAATAAGGTTTGTGTGATTTATGTTTTGATACCTAGATTTTCTATAGAGATGAAATTAGACACCCATATTTATATGAGATAAATTTACACTTATCTCATATATTATTCTCTCTAATTTCAAGCTAAAAGGAGAATCTAATGATGATTTGATATATCTATGTATGATGAATGTTTATGTTAATAGTTTAATATGATGTTTTGTTATAAATTTATTTGGTTATGGATAGTTTGGTAGTTTGATATAATTTAGACTAGGATTTTGGCTATTTATGGATTTGTATGCTATTTGAGTGAGGGATGGTGATAGATAAGTGTCTGACACTTAATAAATCAAATATTATAGTGTATTTTAATAGTTGATAATGATGAATAGGTGTGAAAATAGGGCGAATATGTGTTTTGGAGAACTTTGAAGAAAAGTTATAAAATCAATAAGCTTTTAGAGGTTTTTAGTAGAGGATGTAGATCCATGAGTATTTTATAGTTACAACAATTGTTATCATCCAAAACTCAACCTAAATGGTCATTGACAATTATTGTAAAACAAAACCCTACTAACTCATCATTATAATTTTTACACTCTATAGTACATTATCAATGACTACGATATTATCATGAAGTTGTAGAAATACTTAGCTCAATAATTTTTCATGGCCGTGCCATTAATTATACATCACATCAACCAAGTACCTCACTGAAGCTCATGGTTATGGCAATGTCATTAATTATCTATCACAGCTACCAAGTACTCCGAAGCAATGGAGAGAAATAAGTGATCATAATGTATGTAAGTTTTTGATGAATCTTCTATTTATATGATAATTTAGGAATGGAGAGTTAGGTGAATACTTCAAAAAAATTTATTAATATATTTCCAAAATTAGAAGTGAATATACTATTTGTCAAAACTCTAGCTCTAATACTAAATTATGTGGAATTCATAAAATATATAATCAGCAGTGAGACAATATTGGAGACACTTATAGTATAATGAATATGCCCAAGAAGTATAATACTATTATTCAAAGTAAATTTCATAGGAAATGTAATGACATTTGGCTATCACATAAAGATTGAATCTTAGTAAAATTACTCCAACATCTTTCTCACTCCAAATCATTGATCGGACAATCAAGCCCCCTTGTGGAATCATTGAAGATGTATCAGTTAAGGTTAATATTTTTATTTTTCCAGTGAATTTTGTTATTATATATATATATATAGAAAGATCAGAATGCACTATTAAATTTGGGGTGATTTTTTTGTCATGGAATCGGCCCTCGTAAACATTAAGAATGGTTAGTTCATTATTGATATTGAAAAGGAATAAATAAAGTTTAATGATTCCATACTACATTACAATTGATTATGGGAACTAGATGACTATGAAATAGAGTGTTAGAGAACTTACAATATACTTAATACCATGTTACAAAAAAAATAGATTTCTGGTAGAAGAATTATATTGAAGACTACTGGTAGTTGAAATATATGGACTAGAATAAAAAGTCAATAGTTGTGAGAATGACAAAATTTATGGAAAAGAATAACACTAGAATTGTGAGTGTGATATTATATACAAAATAGTAGAACAACTTATGAACTATGATAGTGATAAAAATGAAGAACATGAAAATATAAAAATATATTAGAACACTTCAGCATTAGAACTATAAGCAGATAGAAAAATACAAGCTCAAAGGCAAAACCACGACTTTACTCAATTTTATAACTTTGGATATTCACAATGATAAGGGGCAATAGGGTTGAAAAGAATGAGGTGCGACATTCACTAAAATCATGATATCAAAGAAAGAAACAACCTTGGAGATAAGTATGGCTGAACAAATGATGAATAAAGAGACCAACAACCTTGGAGATAACTTTACTCAATTTTATAACTTTTTTGTAAAAAATATACTAAAAAGATTAAATAGACATTAGAGATATATGACGTAGTTAAAGAGATTTTATTGATCTAGCTATGGATGTTAAATGTTGCACTTCCTATGAGGCAATCAAATAATTTTGTTTTTACTTGTGTGATGTAATAAATACTTATATATACCACATATGCAAATATACTTACTCAATGCTCCACAAGTATAGTCATGGAACTCAAACCCCATTGTGACAATCAATATGTCTGCTTGAGGCATGCCAAAACCCTATGACCCATGGTGACTATCAATATGGAGTTATAGTCACAAAGAATATCAATGATCCTTTCATGTGATAAGTATGGTTGTAACTCCAAAATAATATCGTAGTTACAAAGAATGTATTGTACAATGATATAATCATACTAATTAGTTGGTAGGTTTTGGTGTATAAAAGTTTTCATGACTAATTAAGTAAATTTTTAGCCAATAATAAATATTAAAACTACTAAATACTTCATACTCAACCCCTCGACCAAAAATCTCCAAAATATATTAATTTCATGACTATTCATTAAAATTCAACAAAACTCTTAAGTTATGAAATCAATTCATAATTATTCTATTTCCATACCTTTACGTTATTACAAATCATCAAAAATACATAAAAATATTAAATAGTTTGAATACTAGGCAAACTCGTACGCTAAAATAATTTCTCAAACTTGAGCAATAACTTTTCTCTCTATAACAAATAATTTTTTAACATTTCTAAGAAACTCTGATAATATTTGAGTATTATAGGGTCATAAAATAATAAAGTAACTTCATGTAGATATGTTGATAGTTGGGGTATAATTTGAATTTCATGACTATACTTGTGAGTCATTGGATGTGTACAATCATTTATTAGGTAGATATAAGTATTTATTATATCATACATGTGAAAAAAAATTATTGGGTTGCCTCCTAAATAGTGATATATTTAATGTTTATAGCTAAACTATCATTTTATCTCCTTATTTTCCTTACTAGCTTCGACGTATATCATTTTATCTTCTTATTTGTTTCTTCTTCTAGTCTTGCTTCAGCTTCTAAGTATTTCATAATTATACTTTAGTGAGGGTTGTAGCTTCTTTTGTGCTGGTTTATCTCTTTAATTTTTGGATACCTAAAGTCACATTGCTATGTATAGCCACATCCTTGCTTTTTAACTTTTCTTTATCGTTTCTTCTTTGATCTCCAAAGTCATAGTGATGAGTATATATATTACTTTGTCTTTAATCTTTTCCTTGCTCTTTTAATTATTTAACTCCAAAGTCATAGCACTATGCACAACCATGGCGTTGTTTTCAAACTTCCATGGAGTAATTCATTATTTATCACAAAGTCACTGCATTTTTCTTCAAGCTTTCCTTTGCTATTTTTATTTTGTAGCACCAAAATCATGGAATTGTGCATAGTTATAGGCTTGTCTTCAAGGTTTCTTGGCCATTTTCATTTTGCACTCCCAAGTCATGGTACTGTGAATTGTCATGACCTTATTTCAACATTGTCTTTCTCTATTATTTTCTCATCTTATTTGAAGTTATCAATATTAGATTCTTTCAAGGTCACTACCTCCAATAATATAATGACTTCATAGTAGCCATTTTTTTTCTTTTTCATCATTTTCACAACTCTAAAATTGTTCTTTATCAATTCTCATCATATTTTTATTCTTCATTATTGTTATAGCACTAAAGCTATTTTTCTACTTCATCTCTTTTATCTTCACTCGATCAGTAGTCTTCTACAAAATTTTCCCATCAAAATTTTATTTTTTTGTATTGTGGCTTTGCATAGATTGACTATTCTTTAACACTCAATTATATCAACAACTAGATACCACAAGTTATTATAAAGATTAAACTTTATTTTCTCTTTATCGACACTAAGCATAAACTCTCCTTTCTTTGTGTAGATAAGGGCTTGTCCTATTTTCAAAAAATATCATTCCCAATATTTGTAGTGATGTGCAGAGAGGACAACCAAAGAAGGGACCACCATTAACAATGGCTTAATAGTGACAACCACATTGTATGCTAGATGAGCAAGAGGTCATTCCGTGACACCTCAACTTTCATTCTATGACCAACATATATATATATATCGAATGAATTAATGATATTACATAAATTAGATAAATAAATATTAGACCTGATAATTTTTAACAATCTGAATATCAATTATACTAAAAATGGGTTCTCATATTAAGTAGTAAAACTACTAATATAATCACTATGTGATCAAAACATGGACTAAAATCTATTATATTACTTGCATGACCGATATTATTACTAATCTCAATTAATGAAATACATTCGTTAATAAGTTTTTGGGATGTCACATAACCTATTAAATTAGGCAGAATAATAGAATTGTAATAATATGATAAAATAAAGATCCCTACTAAATGTTATATTCTAAATAGAGTAGAGATCGATATTAATAAAAATAATAATATTGTATCTTCAAAAGTTTAGAAGAAGAGAGTGAAAATGTGTTCTATATCTTTTTCTAGTCATATAGTCCATACATACTTCAAGAGATGATCTATAGTCAAATAGTTGGATGTTCCTTCTACCTGGTAACTGAAAACCCTTGTCATTCATGTGGCCTAGTGTCCTATGTCAGAGACTAGTATAACTCATTAGATGAATATTATTTACTAGATCTTCAAGTTCTCTTACTTGAACAACATAGAGAGTATTCTTTTTATTTATCATATCTCATAAAGACTAATGTAACTTAGATCATTTTTTTTATCAGTCATCACCAAAGTGACTCACATGTATCATGTAATCTAGCATGTTAGGGGCATCAGGTTTACATGAATGTATGGTATGTACCATACATCTATCACCATTAATTAGGTGATGTCATGTATGCATTTATAAACAAATGTCTTATATGCCTAAATTCTATAATGTCCCACTATTATTCATCTTTACTTTATAATAATCACTAGGAATGTATGCAGTAAAGAAGTTATAGATGAGATGATGTAAAATGATGCTCCTAAGTTATAATAAGCCAATCACCCTCATTAGATACTAGAATAATAGAATTATCATTGCTGACTAGAATCAAGTCACCTTTCAAGATGACATTGAGCTCTCACTCGCGTCCATCTCCTCTCATGTATTAATGCTACAATTTTTTTCAAGAATAACAATTCTTTCTCACTTGTTACATCTTGTTATAATTATAATATTTTACAATTTTTCTACCCTGATACTTTTCTTTCTCTGAAAGAATATTTTTTTCCATGACTCTCAGCATGCCTAGTGGACTAGTGGTACTCCTATAATTTCTTTCAAAAAATGAGAATATCATGAGAAGCTCGTTCATTCTCACTTCTTCTTGCTTCTTTGGATAATAGATTTTTCTAAGACAATGTGCATAGAAATTATACATTCATGTGGTGACATGTTCAGTAAAACCATAAAACTATCTTAATTATTCAAAAATGAACTTAAGAATAGACAAGCTAGTAGCTCATCTTTCCAAAGCATTTTATGGATGCAAGCTAATTCACTATCACTTGAGATATGTTGATGTGCATCGACATTAAAATTCCATGTTTGAACTTTGTATCAACTAGCCATCTAATTATCAAAAATTAATATCTAAATGTAATTCTTTTCGAATATAGACTCTAGTTTCTTCCACATATTATCTGTCTTTAATTCAGTTAATAACATGTTGATAAGTATCACAACTTATCTATTGGCAAATTATGAAGACATTCTTTTAGTGCTAATCTTTTCATTGTTCTTCAGTCAATTTTTTGGATTTTGTCACTAGGTCATTTCATGTTTAACTACAAGGTTGTCATGCATTTTTTTTAATTATAATTAATATATGTTAACTTTGTTTATTATAGAATGATATTATATGATAATAATAGTCAATGTCAACCACGTGTTGCACATAGAAACACAAATATCTCAAAGCATGTTAGATATTATCATGTGGTACTATAATAATCTGATATCAATATAATAATAATGAATAATTGGATATCCTTTTAGTATCAACAAATGATCTCCTTGATAAAAGTTTATGTACCACATTTTGATTGGTACTGAGAACTTCGCTCGGATACTAGTTATTAAGCATAGCTTAGTCAAACCACAATTGATTTTAAACCTCTAAAATCAAGAATATTCATTGTCTGCTTATGTAATGGAAACCCTAATTAAAATTTAAACCCAAAAATTAGAAATAACTACAAACCAAAACTTAAAAGATCTAACACACTATATAGTGTTAAGTTCAGATACAACACTAACAACACAAAATATTATGTGTTAAAAGCTCATTTACGTGTACAAGATATGTGTAAAATACATAATTCCCAAAGATTCTATTTTGTACCATAATATATTTTTCTAAGATATAAAATCATGGTGGTCACAAATCAAGAACAAATATACAGACCTACTATTTTGAGGAGGATGTTTTGTATGTCATGCAAAAACACATGCATAGGGGGAGAGGGAGACATGCCAAAAACAACACACTAAATATGCAAAAAAAACCCCCCCCCCCCCCCCCCCCCCCACTTAAAACTTTCTATCTTTTTGTTAGAATATGATGGGGGAGACCACCCAAAACTTATGAGGAGCAAGCTTTAAGGATAAGAAAATGAGTTTTTTAGATGTAGAGATATAGATAGAAGAAAGGGTAGAGATAGAAGCAAAGGAATGAGAGATCAAAACTGTAGAGAATGCAATAACAATTTCAAAGTCAACAATAAATAATTTTAGAACAAAGGTGGAGCACGAGATCAACTTTTGACAAATCAAGAACTAAAGTTTACACAATAGAGATTCTCTTATGTAAAGTGTTTTAGATGCCACAAATTCATACATTATCATTTTGAATGTGGTATAAAGTTTATCAAGAACAAGGAAAAATATAAAAGAAGGAAATTAAAATTTTATTGATGATGATTCAAACAAATCAAGAACTAAAGATTGATATTTGTTATGTGGATATGAACTAAAGATTGATATTTTGAATAATAAGGATCTTTACTTACATAGAAATAATCTACTACATTATCAGACATGATTACTCAAAGTGTCATGATCTTAAATCATAGAAAATAAGAAGAAAATTTCAGGGTACATCATCTTGATCTGAGATTCATAATATTATTGGCTTACCCTTGAAATTATGAGATAATAAATGTTATGAAATATTGTTAGATTTTCATAAAACTCTAAACATCATCCATCCGTACAGCTGCCCGCCCCAGATTTTGAAATAGGTTACCCTGTATGGCGCCAAGGGATGCTCGGGAGTCGGGATACCACGCCGTAACTTAAAGCAACATTTTCTCTCGCGGGGAGTTATGCCATCTTCTACACTGCCACCGCTTGTGCTGTAGTACGACGTATCCGGCAAGGTGTTATCGTTCTCGATTAATTTTTAACTACGCAGCAGTTTTCATGGCAAAAGACGGACACAACTGGAAAGAATTGCTTAAATGGAGTCTCGCTCACTCCGATGGGACTGGTTCTGCATGCAATCATAGGTAATAGTTATTGATTCGTATTGATTAGCTTAGCAAATCAATTTCTAATTTGAAATTATTACTTTTTTTAATGATCCGCGAGGAATGATTGTCGATGATTAATTGGGTATCCTCTTGCACTTGGGTATCACTGCAATTGTAATTTATCGGAATTAATTTTCAGTCATTCTCTTTGAAATTATAACGAGGATTCATCAGTTGGGTGTGCATTTGTACGTGTTAGGGAGGAGGATCGAAAATGGTTCATAGAAGCAATGCAAGCACAAAGCGTGGACGTGATCAAGCGCATGAAAGAGATAACTATGGTTATGCAAGCACCAGAGAGTGTCTTGGAGGCGCAAGGAGTTACTTCTGCAGATATTGAAGGTACTAATTTTTACATTTTTTACTCTAATCAGCATATCTCCATGGTAAAAGGATTTGTTATCTTAAAAGATCTTTTAGTTTTATCAATATTTGCAAATATCATAGATGAGATAAGATAACAATAATTTTAATTTAATGTTCGTAGGGAAGCTAATGTTTTTTCATTTTGGATGTACGTTTAAACAGACTTGTAATTTTTTCATCACAAGGCCATATGTAATAGAGTTCCCTATTTCATACATTTTGTATTGTAAATAATTCACTCTCTAAAGAAAAGTACCTCAATTTTTTTTCTGTATATAAATTCATATTTAATTTTTACAATTAATGTATGTTTTGTCATATTTTATTGAAAACAAAGAATGAATTCACCTAGTAGTTTATACAAGGACAACAATTATATTTTAGAACATCCCATCAATATAAATAACCATAAAAAAGTGTGTTTGGAAATGATATTACATATACTTTCAAAAAACTTAATAAAAAATTCATATATTATGCATTTACACTCCATGGAATCATATGGAAAATACTAATAAATTTAATAATTAAATAAAACATCATCATATTAGATAAAAGTAATATGTATTGCTTGTCATTCCTCTAATATTCATGTTTAATTTGTGTCCGTAGTATAGTTTAAATCATCATATTTGATTTTGAAATTAGTAGTATCAAGGAAGCATGAACATGGCTCCCTATAGTCGTGTCCACGTAACTGACACTTGGACACGTGGACACGGTACGGACATGGCACAGATACATGTCTGATATGCCACGTGGCGTATCGAATGGTTGCGTCGGCTGTCGTATCCATGCTGAGAGTGACCGATGTCTGACGACGTCCAGTGGCCAACGTCACCGCATGGGCAACGTTGGCCACTCGACGTAGGCGGTGGGTGTGATATGTGGGGAGGTAGGGGGCGAGCGTGATTTGAGGGGGGGAGGCAGGGGGTGGGCATGATTTGAGGGGGGAGGTAGGGTTGGCAAAAATAACATAAATCATTTTTATTTTATAAAATAAAAAAAATATATTTTTATATAATATAAGATAATTATAAAATATTATTTTATAAAATAAAATAAAAATAAATATCATCTTATAAAATAAAATAAAATATTTTTATTTTATAAAATAAAAAAAAATATATATTTATTCTAAAAAATAAAATATTTTAATTTATCTTATTTTATTTTATTTTATAAAATAATTAATATTTATAAAAAAATAATTTTATTTTAAATTTTATTTTTTTATCATGTCGTATTCGTATCTTAGTTTTTTAGAATTTATCGTGTCTCCGTATCTTACCGTATCGTATTCTCGTGTCTGTGTTCGTGTCCGTACTTCTTAGAGTAGTATTATTAACATCAATAATATTAATGTCATATGTGATGTTATTTATTAATAATTTTTTTACTTTATCCTGAATGTTTATATTTGAATATTTTTAGTTATTTAAGTATGAAAGAGTTAATATGATATTTAGTTGCAATCTACATCTCTATCTAAAATAACATTTATGTTACAAATAAAATAGATTATAATATTATCCTAAGCACTTGAGGGGTTAATATATAACGTTTTATTTTAGATAATATGAGATAACTAGATTTATGTGATTTATTTTAATTCAATATATCTAAATTTTTACTATTATAATATGATAGAATAAAGTAATAATTAATATTTAAGTATAGAGATAATTCTAGCGAACAAATATATGTTCACTAAAACTATTATATCTAGTGTTGTAATATATAAATTTATTATCTAAGTTTGTCTGAATTTAATCATTTAGTTATTTTACTTGGTTCATATAGGTTGATACATATTTTAATATGTTTCTTATTTTCTCAATCTTTATCTTAGGATGTATACATATTGCCAAACAATAAAAAAATAGAATAAAATATTATTATTTTGAATATTTAGTTTTAATCTCAGTAGCAATGATACTAAAATTATGATATCATTTATACTTGCTAAATATATTAATTATATATATATATATACATACATATATATATATATCTAATTGCAATATAAGTGGTGAGAGTGTATATAAATGAACATATATTTGTCGTAGTATAAAAAATTTTCATAAATTTTAAAATTAAATTTTTTGTCTAATAGTTTGAATTATTAATAATAAGTTTGTTATCTTTATTATTGAACTAGTTGGATATTATTTTTAATAGTCAATATATAATTTTAATATCAGATATATAATTTTAATGGTATCTCATATTTATTTGAATTTGTTTTTTTTAAGTTCACTTAGAAATATATAGTATAAAATTCGTGTTGTTTGCTACTATGTATTCGGAGATGTTTTTGTGATTTTTTTATATTTTATAATATGAAGAAATTATTTTATTTTTATTTGTATTATTATGTTAATTATATAACATATATATTTATATGAAAAAACTTAGCTAATGACTATGGGTTTATTACTAACGTTTTTGATAAATATATTAATTATAATATTATTATTTGAATTGTTATCAAATATAATATTAAAAATTTTATTTTAAATATTATATTAATTAAAGAGTCTTGTCAGATACTTATTTATGGAGGGACAATAATGAGAATAAAAAGTCTTAAAAAATTCTAAATTCTTTTTTATTTACTTTCTACTTTGAATCGACATAGTGAGTGGTAAAATACATAAATGAAGCATCATCATGACTAGTATATATGTTGGACATCACAAATATTTTTTAATTATGTTTTTTAAATTTATTAATTATTAATTATTAATTATTTTTTAATTTAAAATATCTTATTATGTTATTTTAATTGATAGACTTATGAATTCTATGATAACATGATAGAAAGTAGGTTTGTATAATTTAATTTAATCTGAGATTCTTTGAAAATCTAATCAAAAAATCAATGAAAATAATTAATTTTGCTAAGTATTTTCTCTCAAAATCATTGGTGTAATTGAAATACATCAATGAATTTAAATTGATCAAATTTAAAATACTTTGTTGTTAAATTGGGTTTGGTTAGAAACAATTGTATTATGTTTTATGATGTATTGATCAACATGATTATTAAGGTGTTTAGTGTTGTCAGTACTCTTATATATATATATATATATTATTTTATAATATATGCAATGTGCTGAATTTCTTTGATATATTGAGTATTTTTTATTTTTAATTATGCTAAAATGTATTCAAACTATTAAAGTTTGATTTTTTTATGTTTTTAGGCATACAAGTAGAAACCATAGGAAAAATTTTAGTTTGGGTCTTGGACTTTTTGATCGGGTTCTTGTTATTATTTATGTTTAGATCTACTTTATTTTTATTAAATTTATTGTTTGTTATATTTTAATATAAGACATTGGATTAGAAATAGGAGATACATTTTTTTAATTTGTTATTAATTCTTAAAATTTATTTATTAATTTAATAATTAATAAATAAAAAAATAAATTTAATATAATTTTAATGTCTATTAAACATATATTTTAGATGTTTCATCTTGTTTTTTCATGCTTAATAGTTGTTGCTCATCACTAAACTAACATTTGTAATCCATAATAATAATATTATAAATTATTAAAAAATGGATACAAAAGATTGCATAGCCAATTATAGAGTGAGGAGAAGAGACAAGGTAACAGGAGCTTACAGATTAATTTTATAAAATAAAATATATTAATATGTTATATATACATTTTTTTTAAAATATATATTTTTTAATTATCTAGTGTAGAAATTTGATAGTTATTGAAATTTTTATAAATTAGCCATCAGATGCAATATAATGGCTCAAAAAAATAAGTTATTTTAAAAATGACTATTTTTTTTAAATCAAGCTGTGCCACGAGTAAATGTGTCAAATGGGCCATGCCGTAATGGCACACCCTGGATTTTGGTGGCCAAATCAGGCCACCATGCCATGTTAGGGAAGACATGTACGACAGTCATGCCAGCATGACTCAATAATTGTCAATGTTAGGCATGACATGGTACGGTAGTCATGTTGACATGATTCAATAATGGTCGGCCTGACATGGCCCGTTCGGCTTGAGTCTATCTGAATTTGGGTTGGGTCATACCTGACCGGGCCATGTCAAGTTGGGCTGGTTCGAGTCTAGATATTCCAGCCTAGCATAGCTAGGACTCCAAGATTGACTCGCACTCGGCTTATCGTCATCGACTTGTTCTCATCCCCACCTTCCACGAGTTGTAGAATAATGGATTAATTATTTTAATTTTTTCTTATAAATTTTATATTTTAAGTTACCTATTTTTTTATGAGCTACGATATTATATTATTTATTTATTTCTCATAAATTATAAAAAATAAATAATTAAATACAAATGATAAAATATAATAAATAATCAAAAATATAAAAAATATATATCCATTATTCATCATTCAAACTAAAAATAAATAAAATAACACAAAATTATAACTCATAATAATATAAAATTAAAATCATCAATCTTAATCATTGTAATATAAGCACAATCCCAATTATAATTGGTACAAGTATACAAATGATTATTATCATGTAAATATCTGATGGTACAACTAGCGGTCGACTTAACTTTTTTGGGGTTCTATTAGTTATCATTTACTAGTAACTTTTTTGTTCTTATTCTATCATTATCCTGAATATTATATTTTGTATCTTTTTAATTTTTTATGCATTCTAGTGCTTCAATGATATCTAGCTATAATTTTGATTTTCTATCTGAAATCATATTGATTGTAATAGAAAAAGTAGACTATGATATTATGCTTGATACCAGAGGAGTTAACAGACAGTATGAGATAGGCGGACTTATATGATTTTTACTATTATAAAATATCAAGATTCTTGTTATTAATATGTGATTAGATTGATTAATAATTGATGTTTAAGTACTAAGTCAGCTCGCTCATATTTAACGGACCACCCTATAGTTTTTTTTTTTGCTAACTGAATAAAGAATTCATTGTCTTTGAATATGGTGTTTATATCTACACTCAGAGCATGACTATAATTATTTTCATACTTACTGTTATAGTATGTAAACAACTCAGTTAACTTTTTGTAAATGAAGCATTCAGGTTGGTGTTCTTGATTTATGCATGAGGATATAAAGGTCAAAATATTTTCTATCTCTTTTACCATAATCATAATGTTCATTAAGGTATCCTAATATAAAGAGATAAAATGATTGACCAGTACTTTAAGTATTTGGTTTTAATAATAGTAGTATTGTCACTAAATATTGTATCATCTTTAAATTTCTTAAATATATCACTAATATTACATATACACATGAGTGTAATGTAATTGGTGAGAGTATAAATTGATGAATACATCTTCGTTGTATTATAAGAAATCTTTATGAATTTCCTAAATGAAATATTTGTATCCCAATTTTTACCATTAATAATAAGTTTGTCATTCTTACTAATGACGTAATTGAATATAACGTGTTCGTATTCAACACATGACTCTAATATCAGGTTTCAGATATATATAATTCAAACAGTGTCTCATATTTGTTTGTAATTTTTTTTAAAATTCTCATGCAAATAGAGACTATCAAATTTTTGTTGTCTGCTAGATGTCCGAAGATATTTTAGTACGTTACATATTTTTTTAAAGCAGAGAAAATAATCTTCATCCTCGTTTGTACTATCAGATTAATGACTCGGGGACATGCAGTGTCGGCATGAGGCCTGATCCAGCACGACATGAGCCGTGCCTTGAGCCAACATGATCTGGATCTAGGCACGATTATGGACCATGACATGTCTGGTTAGGCATGACTCAGTTGATCAGTGCCTCGGGCCGTGCCTTGGGTCATGCCTTGGGCCATGCTTGGGCTGCCCAGCTCACTTGCCATCTCTAGTCACAAGTTGTGCCAGCTTGCCGGGAATCTAGGTCATGCGCGGAACGACTAAATTAGGCAATGCCTCGTGCCAAGTCTGTGTCGTCCAATCTACTTGACACTTAATCACATGACATATTTTGTTTCTTTACAATCTTTTTCTTTTTGTGATTTGTTACTTAGAGTCGTTATTGCTCGTGTTATAATTCTTTTTATTTGAAAGTTAATATAGCTGTAAAAAATGGCTGGTCTGCAGCTTGTCATTGTGATTCATGGTCCACAACATGGCTTGATCCTTACTTTCTATTGTGGATCATAGCATGTTATAGTCCCAATATGTTAAGAAAAATTAATGTATATTTATTGTAGTATGTAAATTCATTAATATTAACACATTGAATTCAATAAGATTTTTAAACTTAAAAGTGTCTAAATAAGAATATTACTATGATTGTTGATTACTTAGGAAGTATTTGTGTTGTATTTATATATTAGAGGTCTAGCCCTAGTGCAATTACAAGTTGCTTTTTCCAAAGACAATATAGGTATTTGGTTCGAGACTATTCAGATATATATTTTTTTGATTTTTTGATGTAAGATTGATTAGAAATTAATTTTTTATAGATCTTGCTCTAAAGCACGAGCCTTGTGCACTAGATGTGACCTTCACTACCAACATATTAAATTTAACGATATTTCAAATATTCACTTATTATTTTATTATAAAAATTCAAAATTATTTTGTCTAAATTTTTTATTTTTTTAGCTTTTTTTTTTTAATTTTATTTTTGTCTTCTCTCCTTTGATAATTCTAATTTTAATGACCAATGAGTTTGAAGATGTACATCTTAACAATGATTTGGTCGGAAAATATTTTTGCTAGTTCATTTCTTATTAGCCAACAAAAGTTATCTATTTGGACCACATCATCCTAAGAAGCAATTACAAGTGTTCTTGGAGCAAACAACTTAAAATAATTGCTCTCTAATTGAGTAAGCCTTTTTTTTTTAATCTAGCATGTCACTTGTTTTACTCAAAACGAAAATATAAATTTGTAGAATTTGTAGAAATTGCTTTCATCCTAAGAAGCAAGGTTTGGGAATAATTATATTTTATAATTATAAATTTGTAGAATTTGGGTTAGAAATTTTGTATTTGCTATATTACTTGGAAAATTAAAATTTATCTGCAATTCTAGTTATATTAGAAATATGTTTTACTAAGTGAAAATTATGTTGAGTGGTCTCAAAACGAAAATAATTATATTTTGGGACCTCTTTTTTTTTTTTTTGATTTAATACTTGAGGACATAAATCAAAAAATATTTATGATTTGGGTTTCTTTCTGAGCACCTAAATTTTGAAACCCCTAATAATGCAGCATGTTGCGCTTAAAAAATAGTTTTATGTGTTCATGCATAAATGTGTTTGTGTTTATGCATGTCATTGATGCACAAACCCACAATTATCCCAAAACTATTTTACTTGGCCACCCACAAAATCAAAGCTACTAATTTTTTGTTGGATTTCATAGTCTTGCACAACGTGCTGTGCTTGAATTAGTGGTGGTGAGGATTCATGTCTTTCACTTTCAGAATTTGCTTCTCGTGGCTTGCATTCATTAAACACCTGCTTGACAAAATCAATCATTCCATAACATCACAAATGGAATCACAATCAAGTAAAGAGAGCCCACATAGTTCTATTGGAAACAGAACAATCAAGAAAAAAAAATTCAAGTGCACTCATTGTTATGTTTGTGAGCAGCTTTTCTGATGAATGACATGATGAAGTTGTCAGCATCTGCAATGACAATATTTGGGTCTTCCACCTCTAGACTACTCTATCTCTTGTTCTCCAATATATAAACTCCCTTAAGAGTATCTCAACTGTTGTCTAGTAGTGTGTGCAAACATAAACATGTTTCTGACATCATAACAATAAACATGTTTTGCATATAGCGTGTTGCATAACATTTTTTATTGAATTTGTTTAATAATATATGGGTAATTGTGGATTTTAAAATCTGAGTGTTTAAAAAGGTAGCTAAATAGTAAATATTTTTGATTTGATTTCTCAAATATTAGATTAAGAAAAGGAATCCCAAAAATATAATAATTTTTATTTTGAGACCCCTTAATATAATTATCCTTTTTAATATTGATGAATATGAAGTTCAAATTTATTGTTAGATATAACTAAGAATAATCAAAAAATTCCAAAAAATTTAATTTAATTTTAATAATTATCAAGTGTATTATTGAGATGATGAGTTTACGTTGATATATTGATTGAATGAATAATAAAGCTCTTCAAATAGTAATCTACTAAATATATAAATAATTGATTGTATAGGAAGAAGATTATTTTCTTCTAAAATAGTGGTTCATCATTTTACTAATTTGGTGCAGATCACAAGTTGAGTGCTCTTATCATAAATAAATAAAAAATAAAGACAAAAAAAGATGAAAAAAAAAAGATACAAGTTGCAACATTTATTCAAGCTAATATATAAATATCTTGAATATTAATCTTGGTGAAAAAAAAAAGATACGATTTTCTCAAAATATTCATAAATATGTCATCTAGTTAATTTGTGGTAATCAATTAGTCCTCTGCCTTGATTATAGTTTATATTTTTTGTTGCTTGATAAACACAATAAAAAGTAATAAGAGAAGAAACTAAAAATCTTATTTGCTTAAGGTAGATTTATGATTTAAAGAGTCACACAAGTAATAGTGGTCATCAATATGTTTTTTGCCTCTATTAGATCTTGATAGTATTATGTGTGTTATAATATTTTAAGAGATAAGATTATTTCTAAGAAAAATATAGTAACTTTTAGTAGATTTTTTGTCACAATCTTTATCTTGATTGATACTTATGTCTACTAGTTAGACAATATGAAATATCTTTTTACTAAGTATGTCTATTCCTTTCAAATGCATACTAGATTGGATGATAAATTTCTGATCTAGAGGTATTCTTTGATTTTTTATTTATCATAATCAATTGAACCTCTAATGCACATATTTTTCTTATAGCACACAAACGTGCACTATACCACGTAAAATAGTATATAAAAGCTTTAAATGTGAAGCATTTGATGGGCGCATGGGGATTTGCTCTAGTTTAAAAAAATGAGGTAATCTCAAAAAATGATTTTTTGTAATTAAAGACTTTAGCCACATTATATTACTTACATGTTCCTACTAATTTTTTTATTAGTTTTTCAAATTTAATATTTTATAAACTATGTTGCACGGATACGCCTAGGAATTGCCGTTTCGTCGTGTCCGATACGCCATGTGGCATATCGGATACGCGTCAGAGATATATCCGATGCGTTGTTCGGAAATAGTCGTCGTTAACAACAGACGCGTCGTTTACCTACAGACGCGTCGTTTACCTACATTATTTTAAAATACAGAATTTTAAATTATTTTAAAATACAGTATTTTAAATTATTTTAAAATACCTAATATTTATAATTAATAATTTTTATTTTTAATTTTATTTTTTTTATCATGACGTATCCTAGTCGTATCCGTATCCTAGTTTTTTAGAATTTGTCGTGTCCCCGTATCCTACCGTGTTGTATCTCCGTGTCCGTATCCGTGTCCGTGCAACATAGGTTATAAAGATAATATAAGAGAGTTATTCTTAAATTTTAGAAGCTAATAGAATAAAAACCTTGAACAATTAAATAAATTATTAGAATAAATTATTTAAAATATGTTTATCAAAATTTTGCATTGCATTAATATTTAATTTTTCATAGTGTAAAGTCAATAAAAATCTCTTATTAAATTTTTTATTAAAACCATTTGCATGGTTTGATCTATTGATTATCTTTTTTGGTATAGACTAAATTAATTTTTTTTAATAGAGATAGTAATTAGATTTAGGGTTTGTTTGATAAAATTAAAAAAATTAAGTGCTGAAAAAATAAATATTGAATAATTAAGGTTGACTTTTATAAGTGTTAAATTTCTATTAAAAAAATACTTGATAAGTTATTATTAATTGAATATTAAAGATAAGTATATTAATTGATACCCATAAATACTGAATGCTGAAAATGTTATATTTAATAAATTTATCCTTATTATCATTGTATTACATATTATTATATTTATTAATTATTATAAAAAATAAAATCTTAAAAAACATATTCATAAATAAATTATAAATCAAAAAAAGAAATATAAATATTTTAAAAATTATCAATAAAATCTAAACTTTTTAAAAATATGTAAATTTTAATATAAAAATAAAAATTAATAAACTAGCTGATTTGTTATTTTTTCTCTTAAATTAATAATGAAAGAGAGTTAGAATTAGGGTTAGTGGTGGCGAAGAAAAAGAAGGAGAATACAAATTCACAAACTGAACGGTAGCGTGAATGAGAAAACGATAAAAAAAAGAAAAAAAAGAACAAAATGATAACTTAAAAAAATTTGTTAAATATTTTTTATTGAAAATATTAAGGTCTCTACCTGCTTAATATTTCAATGCTATTTCACTTAAAATTTTTATTTAATATCTCCCAAATATTTTTTTTATCCAACACTTAGATTTTTCAAACCATTGAAAATTTTTATTTTCAATGGTTTGAAAAAATTAAGTAGTTTATTAAACAGCCTCTTAGTCAATGACATTGCTACTACAAATGACATTTAAGTAGTAAAAAATGAATGTAAATTTAGATATCATTCTCGTGAAAATTGATAAGGATTTTTTTGAATTGCTAATTATCCAAACTATAAAGATTTATACTATTTGAACCATTAAAGAAGATGTTTCGGCTGTTAACTAAAAGATTGCAAAAATCACGTACTAAAATTCTAAACAAAAGGTTATAAGAAATTCATAAAAATAAATTAGACTGGATCGAATCTCTTGTAGAAGCTGATATTAACACAAAATACTGTAGTATAGCTAATTACTTTTGATTTATCTATCATGATTTATTTTTATAGAAAAATTAAAATTTGGCAAGTATCTTTGTCTTGTAGTTTTTAATGTTTCCTTGTAGTTATACTTTTTTACCACTTAGCTATCTTATGAGAATTAAGTATTTTTCTTTCTTAATACTTCATAATTATTTTTGATGACTGCAAATCTCTTATTTTCTAAGATATGTCATATGAGTATTGCAAGTCTCTGTAAATAGTTTATGTAGAAAATAGTTACTTCCTTAAAATCTGAGAGTTTTTTTTTTTGATTGAATCCAAGTCAGCACGTGAGAAATGATCACTCAAAATATTAAAGTGTTGTTTCTAGTGATTCATCTAAAGAATCACTCTATTTTCTCATCTCTTAGTAAAATGGAGACTTGTTTACATAAATAGATAGAATTATCTCATTTCTCATTGTTAGTCCTACATATTTTCTTAATAAGTTGTTCACATATCATCAGGATTTTGTATTCTCCGTGTCAATCAGATGGCCTCTCATTCATAAGGGCAAGATACAATGATTTAAGGACGTTCAGTTCTAGCATGGGGAACAAGTGACTTAAATATGCACAAATCTATTAGATTTAACTATTTATTTGAGGAACTCTCACTAATTTTCACATAATGAAAATTCTCAACTATTGAATTGTTTCAGCAAAGATTTCACATGGAGTGTAATCACCTATGTATTAAATATAATGAAGAATAATATGATTGTGTCTTGTTAAATTGTTAGATTTGTGTTATTTGTTTTTGTTCAAATATAATATAATTATTATATCATGAAGAAAATAAGCAATCCTTGTTTAGATTTATTTTTATAATAATTAAAGTTTTAGATCCAAAAAAAATGATTCAAAGAAAAATTATTCTACATAAATCTATGTTAAAAGAAGAAAGAAAAGTTAAGTGGTGTCATCATTTACCACTCGCTTGGGTTGCCTTCTGAATAATTCTTTATGAAAAATAATTAATTTTTTAATGGGTTGTGCTAGCATTAGATTTTAGGATTATTTTTGTAAAAATTCAGAATGATTCGTCTAACTTTGAATTTTTTGTCACGATCTTCATATTTTTTTTCTCATTTTATTGTCATGATAAATTTTTGATGTCACGATCAAATTTATTATCATGACTAAATATCAATGTTATGATCAATTATGTATCATAACCAAATATTGATGTCATGATCAAATCTGTTGTAATGATCAGATATTGATGTCAAGATCAGATGTTGATGTCATGACCAAATGTTGTTGTCATGATCGAGTTTGTTATCAAGATCATGTTGATTATCATGATTAAATATTGATGTCATGACTACATCTTTTGTCATGACTAGATATTGATATTACAATTAAGTTTGTTGTCATGATTAAATTTTGTTTTCACGACTACTTTGGTTATTACGACCAATTTTTGATGTCATGTTTAATGTGTTATCTTGATTGAGTTCGTTGTCACACCCAAGCTTATTGTCACGACCAAGTCTCTGTCTTGAAATTATTTGCTCAAAGTATTCTTTATTGTAATAATAGTCTTCTTGTGCTTGAAAATGCTCTGCGATCAATTTTGTTTTTTCTCTCTTCTGATAGTTGCGATATTATTATTGATTGCTACTTGATTTTAGTTCATCTTATTTTAATCGCAATAGAGTTGATTTTATCGCGATACAATTAATTTAACTAATTTCTTTAATTTTTATTGTTATTTTTTTTCTTATAGTTGAAAACCTGCAAAATTATGAAATGAGTAATTTTAATAAATCTTTAGCCATGAAATTCATATTCTAAATATAAAAAAATACCAAGAATATAGACTAAAATATTGGTGATGTTTTGGCTTATCACCTACTAATGTAGCTCAGCTTGTTATAATCAATAAATATCAATTATTTAATAATTGATATTTATTGTTATAAAATTTCAAATATTGATTTAATTTTACTTTCTTACAAAAACTCAGAATCATTTGTATCAATGTTTGTTTTTTCTATAATTTTTCATAATTTTAGTTTTATAATTGTATGTCTTGCTCCACTATAAAAATTCTATTTATAATGATCAAGGAGTGAAGAGATAGACATCCTTACAATGATTTGTTTGGAAAATGCTTGTGGTAGTTCAATTCTTCTGAGTTAATAAAATCACATCTTGACTTGGAGCTAATGAAATAGTTAATGTCTGATCTTGTTAGTTATTGTTTTAGTTCATGTCTAATCTAGTAAATTATGTAATATAAATATTTCATAATTTTAAATTTCTAGAATTTGAGTTAGAATTTTATGTAATTATTATATTATTTTAAAAATTAAAATTCATATGTACAATCGCAATTATATTGAAATATATTTTAATATTGATGAATTTCAAATGTGTTATGTGAATGATTATGAGTAATCAAAATATTTCTATAACTAAATTTAATTTTAATAATAATGGAATGTATTCTTGAGATGATGAATAGAGGTGGACATATGAAATGAATAACTAATTAAGTTCCTAAAATGTAAATTGTGCTAAATATCCAACTAAGTGCTTGTTGAGGAAGAATCTTATTTTGTTAAAAAAAAAGTGGTTTATCATTTTGAATTTCCACTAGTTGTTGTATAAAGATGATTATATTACTTGTATCAGTTTTCATTGATGTGAGAGAAAATAAAATATTATAGAAATAAAAAAATGGAGGTGGATGTCATACCTAGTGCATAATGTTTTCATTTTAACACGAGGCTTTGAAGAAGTTAACATCTCAATAGTCATATCGCCAAAAATTAGAAAAGTTGTGATTGATCAGTATTAAATTGGGGATCTTGTAGACAAAAACACTTGTCATTGCATAAAGATATGATCTCCAATACATGCTGTACAATAGACATTGTCAAAAAAAAATATTTACTAAATAACACAAATATAAAAATTCTATTTTTCATTGTATTTTGCAAACAAAAATGCTAAAAGAAAAATGATATTTTTTTTCATCACATGTTTAATGATAATAGGGAGGGATGGAGTGAGACAGAGATAGAGAGAGAAAGAGAGTGGAAAAGGTGGGGAGAGAGGTCAGAAGGAAAGTCTTCACAAAAACACATCAAAACATATGGTTTGAAAAACAAGAGAGAGGACAAATTTGTCTTTTTAACTATCAATATTATTTAAACTAATTAATATGACCACTTCTCTATACTAATTCTTTTTACTGTCGCATCATAAAATATAATTCTCAAATAATTTTACATGCTTTGTCTAAATCAACAAAAAATGAATTTAATATAATATTTATGAGATCAAGTAGTTTAATTTTGTTACTTAAAAAATAGTCAGAAAATTAAAATAAATTAGTGGTGTAAGATTTGATTTCTAGTGAAAAATTATTAGTTAAATGTTACATCTTTTTTTTGTAAATTTTTAAATTAGATATGATTATGTCTAGACATCTAGAGGTATCCAAAGGGCTAGGCCGACACGACACCACCTTTTTTTTTGGTGGCCTAGTCGAGCCACCATGTTGTGCCAAGTATGACCTGGCTTGATTAATGCCGGTCTGGCATGGCATGGTAAGCTCGGTTTTGGACAAATTTGGGCCGGGTCATGCCGGGCCCTGTTGGGTTGTGTTAGGTGGTTGAATGCATCTTACTGGCGCTGCCTGCATCTAGCCTAGTCGATTAATGATCATTGACTAATCATTGATTTATGTCTTTATAATTTAGAGTTATCGCTAGGATATTACTTCAATTATCACAATTCATATAGATCAAAAATTTTAAAAAAATAAAATCATTAACACAAATCTTAATTAATAAAAAAATATAATTTAGAGTTATCGCTAGGATAAAAAAATAAGGTCTCTAGTACACATAATAATAATTGTCAATCATTATAAAGCTCAATACCAATGCAATCAATATTTGTATGTAATTGATCATCATTGTGTAAGTGTTCGATGGTATCATTAGTGGTGTGCTCAACATTCTCAAAGTTTCATGAATCATAATTTTGTTAGTAACTTTTTTGTTATTATTCCAGCTCGATCCTATATGCTTAATCTTGAATTCTCTCAATCTTTTATGCATGCTAGTGTTTTAATGATATCTGGTTGTAATCTCAATTTTCTTTTAGAAATGATATTAACTGCAATAGAAAAAGTAAATTTTGATGCTATACTTGATATTGGAGGAGTCGGAAAATCTTGTGCTATCTTAGTTAGTATGATATTGGTGGACCACTATCAATATAATTTATTAGTAATTATTATCTAAGTATCAAGATAACGCATTCCTATTTGATGATCAACTCTCTCATTTTTTTCTTTTTAACCGAATGGGGAAGTCATAATCTCTGAATACATTGTCTATGTTTGTATTCGGTGCCTAGTTACAACTATTATCATATTTAGTGTCATAATATATAAATAACTAAGTTAATTTTTCATGAATAAATCTTTTACTTTAGTGTTTTTGCTTCATACACGTAAATATGTTAGTCAAAATATTTTATATTTCATTCACTTTAATCATAGGATCAATGCAGACAGCTAGACAATAAAGATATATAATGGTTGATTCAAGGTCCAAGGTCCAATGTCCCGAGGCACTAGATCCAATTGGACTGCGCCCAATACTAGATCCAAGGTCCTGAGTCAAGGGACATGTGTTGCTAGACATTGCCTATGGGTTAGGCTTCTACATTGTGCCTTGCCTAGCAAGAGGTTTGACATTTCTTGGCTCAGCACTGCTTGAGTCGTGCCTTAGGCCTACAAACATGAGGTGTCAAATGGGCCAGCTCGGCCTGCCCGACATGAGGCACTACATGGTTAGGTCGTGCCTAGCCCGGCACGGCACTGGAATGACCAGTGCCCGTGCCTGGCCTGCTCACGGCATGATCCATGTCGTGCTTTGCCGAGGTCAACCGAGCCTCGTGGACGCTATAGAGGTGTCAAACGGGCAAGTCTGGGCAGGATCGGCTGATTTTTTAGAGCATGGCTGTGCTTTCGTGTTGGGCCAGACACGACATGGTTACCGTACCGTGCCTGGCCCGTCACGGTTTATAAAAGCCGGCCTGGTCGGGCCAACTTGGCCGTACGGGCCAGGTTAAAATTTTTTTTTAAATTTTTAGAATTTTATATTTTAGAATTATTAAAAAATATATTAAATTATATATAGAATTATAGATAATGTATAATATATTAAATTTATAAAATGAAAATTGATAAAAATTTAATAAATTACAAAGTTTAAATTTTTTTTATAATTTAAAATAAAATTAGTTTATAATTTATTAGAATTAAATTATAGAGTTATAAATTTTTAAATGAAAAATTTAAACAAAAAATAAATTAAGCAAAAAAATTTGTTAAAAAAAATTAAAAAGTAAAAAAAAAACAAAAGCAAATCAAATGAGAAATGACCAATCAGCCAGTAGATACCGAAAGTCCGAACCAAATAAATTAAAGTTTTAACGTAACGTAAAATTAAAGCTTACAATCAATAAAAAATAAAACATCGAAATCAAAAAGTAGTGGATCATCATCAATCGTCAATCGGCATATCATGAGCATTATCAACCACAACATCAAGATCAGTGTCATATGGATCATCATCATCAGTAATCAACTACTCTGCTTTCGCAGTGGATGTGGCTGCAATCTCAGTCCCAGTTCTAGCTCCAGCATGATCATGGATGCTAAACCTCGAATCCTCCCAATCCTTCAAACAAGCCAAGGTCTCAACAATATCTGGACGTAATCTTGATCTCTTATCTATAATCATGTTCACTAAAACAAGAAAAAACAGACTCTGATGCTACGCTCGACACCGGAGGAATCAGTAGATCTCGTGCCATCCTAGATAGCACGGGAAAGATTGACTCTTATGATTTTCACCACTGTAATCTATCATGATTTTTAGTATCAGAATATGATAGGATTGAGCAGTAATCGGTATCTAAGTACCGAGAAAACTTGTTCCTATGTGATGGTCCACCCCAATGTTTTTCTCTCGCTAGCTGAATGGAAAAATCGTCATCTCCGAACAATGTATCCATGTCCGTAATCACAGTCTCATTACTACCATCACCATACCTAGTATCCTAGTATATGAATATGTCAGTCAATTTCTCATGAATAAACCATTCTAGTGGCTCTTCTAGGTTCATGCACGAGGAAATGTAAGTTAGAGTGTTTTCTACTTCTTCCACCATAACTCTAGGGTCTATGCATGCAGCGAGACAATAAAGAGATGAAACAAATGACTACTACTTAAAGTATTTGGTTTCCATCTCTGTAACCATATGGCTAAGTGTCGGGTCAGCTCTATACGTCCTAAACATGCTACTAATGTTGCATATTGACCTGAGTGCAATGCAAGTCGTGAGCGTATAAACCAACAAACACATGTTTGTTGTGTCATAAAAAATCTTCAAGAATTTCATAAATAAAATTTTTGAAGCTCATTCAGTGTCGTCATAATAAGTTCGTCATTCTTACTATTGACGTAGTCAGATATCACGTGTTCGTATCCAACACATGACTCTAATATCAGGTACGTGTAATTTTAACGATGTCTTAGATCCGATTGAAATTTTTTTTTCTTAAGATTCACAGACAAACAGTGACTACGAAACTCTTGTTGTCTGCATAGAGTACAGATATATTTTAGTGTATTACTTATATTATCCAATGCAGGGAAACACACCTTCATACATGCTGGAACAATTTGGTTAATCACGTGACATATGCATCTGCCATGAAAAATCTATCATAATGGTGCGTCTCTAATATTCCTAATAAATATGTTAGTCGCTACTCCATTATTAGATGCGTTATTGAATGTGATATTAAAAATTTTATTTTGAATTTTATATTCCCTAAAAATTTTCATCATACACTCAAAAATGACCGGGTCATCATGAGGATGGAGAATCTCAGAGAATCGTAAAATTATTTTATTTATAGTCTAGTTAGAATCTACATAGTTGCTGATGAGACATACATCAGATGATTCATCGTGACTTATCCTGATATCGGACGTCACGGACACCACTTCATTATATGCCATAAATTCATTAATTATTTTTTATTTTTCTAACTTATATAATTTTAGTATGTCATTCCTAGATGTTGACCTAGGAATCTTACAATAAGCAGGTTGAAAATATGTCTGCATTATGCACAATACCTTTGGATCTTCCGAAAATCTGATTGTAAGATCTATCAATGTGATAGGTCTGGCCATGTCATCTCTACCCAACTTGCTGGAGTATATGAAGGGAGTAAACTTTGAGGCTGAACTTGATCTAGTCTTAAAAAATGCAGTGCCAAGTTGGATTTGCCTAAGATCTAATGGAATATATTTTTTGGTACATAATTCGGCATGTCTCGTAAGGTGTCCATTCCCAAATGAACTCTTACATGTTAAAATTCTCATATAATATATGTACTGTGTCATTTCTTCATTCTCATCCCTAATATTTTTTTATTTTATTTTATTAAAATGAGTCCAAATTATAGAAGTCATCTCAATTTTTTATTTTTTAGAAATTTAGGTTAAGATGACTGGAGAAACCAAAGTTTTAGCAGCCTCAGACCTTTGTGTAAGTATTTCATTTTCTAAATTTAAATATGTTTCATTAGTATTTGTTATTTTTTAGGATTTTTATTAAACAAGACACTTATTTAGAGACTAGATTATAGATTTTAGATTTAACTATTTTAGGATAAGAGAGAGATACTAGAGAGAGAGAGAAAGTAAAAAAAACTTAAAATAAATTATCCGGTAAAGCAGTCAGGTCGATCACGTGCACGTTGCACCACAGTCTAGCTCAAAATTTGAAACATGAGTTGAGATTTTCGAAAAGCCAAGCCAAATGACGAAATCCTAACTTTCTGTGTCCCTAGAGAGGAGCAAGAGTTTTGAGATAGAAAATATGAGATTTAAGAGAATAAATGTTTATGAAAAATATAAATATTATAGAGAGGGGGATGATTTTATAGATTAAAGAAAATAATTTTTTTTTACAAAGTCATTTTTTTTGTTTTTTTTTTATATTTTAATGGGCAGAATCATGAGGGCTGTCGGATTCTGCCCCTTAGCATTGGAGGCGAGATTTGGCGGCAACATTTTAATTTTTTTTTTTGCCTGTTGGGGGGGGGGGGGGGGGACCACGTGTCGGGTCTGATTATACACGACTCGTGGTCTTTTTTGCGGGAAGCTTGGCTTGGCCTGACTCCCATGTTCTGAGTCACCGTGAACCCACTCGTGACTCATGAGGGTGCGAGAAGTTGGGAACCACCTAGTCCTAGCCGGGACTGCGGGTCAATGGGTGCGGGACTGCGGGTCCAAGATGTCAGGGCTGGGTGTGAACTGTGACTCTGATCGTGCCTATGGGCCATGCCACGGGCCATCGAACCGTGCTGATTTAGGCATGACACTAGGCCCGATTGGCCTCTGCATGACACGACACAGGTAGTGCCTTACCCAGGCACGGGATAATCCAGTGTCGGACCGGCCCAGCCACTGCCAAACCGTGCTGTGTTTCGTGCCGGGCTGGACCGATCCAGCCCGGTTGACACCTCTAGGACACTATATCTCGGCACGAGTAGAGAAACTGCTCGAGCCTGAAGGATCCGAAATATTTGTTGGGGATACTGGCCTCAATCTAGACCCGTGGTTTTTTTTGACTCGGGTCCAAGTCCACCCTCTCTCCCCCATCCCCAACAGTAAAATAAAAAAAAATAAAAAAAAAATTTTGAATTTAAGCCGTTGGATTTTGCATCCAACATCTATGGAGCAAAATCCGATAGTCTGCATTTATGTTGCACGGACACGGAGATACGACACGGTAGGATACGGGGACACGACAAATTCTAAAAAACTAGGATACGGATACGACTAGGATACGTCATGATAAAAAAAATAAAATTAAAAATAAAAATTATTAATTATAAATATTAGGTATTTTAAATTATTTAAAATTCTGTATTTTAAAATAATTTAAAATTCTGTATTTCAAAATAATGTAAAAAAAATTTAAATTCTCTAACACCTCCCCCCCCCCCCCCCCACACCACCCTCCCTTTATAGTTTCGATTTTTGAACTCTCCCCCCTCCCGATACAGATTCCAAAACCCTCATTTCCCTTTATAGAATTAGGTTACCTTAGGTATTGTCGGTGCCTCGGCGGTGTGCTCCTCCCCTCACTGTTTGACGCAATGACAATTGATAAATATTTCTCGCAATCGGCTTGTCGGCAAATCACTGTTGGCTGTGTGCTCCTCAATTTGTTGGAGATATAAAAGTAATAGTTAATATATAGTGTATTTCCGACGCGTTAGAATCGTAAAAACGCGTCAGTTGGTTGTGACGCGTCTGTTATTAACGACGACTGTTTCCGAACAACGCGTCAGATATGTCTCTAACGCGTATCCGATATGCCACGTGGCATATCGGACACGTATCTGTGCAACATAGGTCTGCATGATTCAGCCTCAAAAAATTCATTAAAATAATAAAAAAAATCAAAAAAATAACTTTAAAAAAAATCATATTGTTATTCTATAACCCTCCTCTAATATTTATGTTTTTCAAAAATATAAAATCTCATTCTTTCTCTTAAATCTATCTCCTAATATTATCTCTCTTGGGATTTTGGCTTGCCTTTGTCTTTTCGGGACTCGCAACTCAGGCTTAGTTTTAGTTGGTATTTGGATTGGACTTTGGATTTGTGGTGCACGTGCTTTACATTGCTTTATGAGTATTTCTATTTTTTTTTAATTAGTTAACTCTTAAATCTTAATTTTATTTTTAAAATAATTAGTATTTCACTTTCTTTCTCTCTACTCTACAGTTTATCCTTTTGTCTAAAAAAATCAAAAAAATGATAAATACTACTAAAATTAATTAAAATTTAGAAAATAAAAATTCTATGCAAAAGTTAAAGGTTGCTGAAACTTTAGTTTTTTCGATCGACTCGACCTAAATATCTAAAAAATAAAAAACTAGAATAACTTTTATTGTTTAGACTCACTTTAATATAATAAAATAAAAAAATATTAGGGGTGAGGAAGAAAAAATACACAGTGCAAATATTATATGAAAATTTTTACTTGTAAAAGTGCGTGTGAGACTCCGCACCTTAATAGGCATGTCGAAATATGTACCAAAAAATATGGTGCATTAGATCATAGGTAAATCCAACTCGGTGATGAACTTTTTGAGGCTAGATCCAGTTTAGTCTCAAAGTTTGTCTCTTTCATATACCATAGTAAGTTGGGTAGGCAAGATATGACCAAATTTATCACTATGATGAGTCTTCTAATTAAATTTTTAGAAGATCCAAGAGTAGTGACTATCATGTAGACATATTTTTAGTTTCTTTATCGTAGGATTCTTATATCTACATCTAGGAAAGAAATACTAAAATATTATAAGTTAGAAAAATAAATAATAATTAATGAATTTTTAAGGCATATAGTGGAATGATGTTTGTGACGTCCGATATCTGGACAAATTATGATGATGCATCTTATGCATACTTTGCCGCCCACTATGTAGATTCAAAATGTACTCTAAATAAAATAATTTTAGGATTCTTTGAGATTCTTCATTATCATGATGATCTGATCATTTTTGAGTGCATGATGAAGATCTTTAGAGAATATAAAATTTAAAATAAAATTTTTAGTATCATATTCAATAACGTAATTAATAATAAAAAAGTGATTAACATGTTTGTTAGGAATATTAGAAACGGATCATTAGGACTGGAAGAGATTTTTCACGTCAGATACACGTGTCACTTAATTAACTTGATTGTATAAGTGGGGATGAAAGTGTTTCTCCACTTTGGAAAACATATTTAACTCACTAAAATATATTTGCATGTTTCGCAGACAACAGAAGTTTGGTAATCTCTGTTTGTCTGAGTATCTTAAATAGTAGAAATTCTAATTGGATATGTGACACTGTTGGAATTACAATTACTTAATGTTGGAGTTATGTGTTGGATACGAACACATGATATCCTACCACGTTAATAGTAAAAGTGACGAACTTATTATTGACGACATTGGTTGGGCTTCAAGAATTTCATATATAAAATTTCTAAAGATTTTTTATGATACGACAAATATGTGTTTATCCATTTATACTCTCATAATTTGTATTATACTCAGGTGCATATGTAATATTAGTAGTATGTTTAAAAAGTGTCGAGCTGATTCGATACTTAGTCATATTGTTGTAAAATTTGAAACCAAGTACTTAAAGTACTAGTCCATCATTTCATCTATTTATTGTCTGGCTGCTTGTATGGACTCTAAGGTTATGGTGGAAGGGGTAGATAATATTTTGATTTACATTTCCTCATGTATGAACCTGGAAGACCCACCTGAATATCTTATTCACGAGAAGTTGACTGAGCTTTTCACATACTATAATATTAAGTATGGTGATAGTAGTAGTGAGGCTCCGAGTATGGACATGGATATCATATTTATAGATGATTATTTTTTCATTCATTTAGCGAGGGTGAAATGACGAGGTTGATCGTTGAATACGAGCGAGCTGTCTTGGTACTTAAATTCTGATTACTGTTTAATTTTATCACATTCTCATATTAACAATCTTGATATATTATAGCGGTGAAAATCATATGAGTTCATCTTTCCTGTATTATCAAAGATGACAAGAGATCTACTGACTTCTAGTGTTAAGCATAGCATCAAATTTTATTTTTTCTGTTACAGTGAATGTGATTTTGGATATAAGATCGAGATTATTTTTAAATATTGTTCAAGTTCTTAGCATGCATGAAGGATTAGAAGGTTTCGAGCTATGACATTTAACGATCATGTTGGGATTGGGACTGTAGCGAAAGCATATGAGTTGATTGATGATGATGATGATTCATATGATAATGATTTTGATGTTGAGGATGATGATGAACGATTGATGACGCTGTCACTTGACGCCTAATGGTTGATGATTGTGAGATTATGACACTTATATTATGCGTATGTGTTATGCCTGATTATGATTTTTAATTTTGATGTATTGTATTCATTTTTATTTACATTGTATTTGGTTTGGGTTTGCTTTGTAATCTGTGTTTAATATTTTTTGTGTTTATTTAATTTTTGGTTGTGAATTGTGAATGATGCTTGAAAGTTGAAACTTGAAGTTAATATTTATTTTTTTTTTATTTTTATTTTTTATTCAATTTAAATTTTTATTCATATTTAAGTTTTAATTATTTAATATTTTATTATTTCATATATATATTTTAATTCTAATAATCTAATTAATATAAAATTAAAACTAATAAAATAAAAAATAAAAACTTTTAAACTATTAAAAATTTATAATATATAGTTTAAAAATTTTTAAACATTATCTAATTTATAATTACATAAAAATTAAAATACAATTTTTTTTTTAATTTTTTAAATCAGCCAGTACATGTATGTTCTGGTCCGTACGGACATGACCTGGCACAGTTAAAAACTAGTCGTGTCTACGAGTCGTGCTGGGTCCAAAGATTAAAATATTAATTTCTACGGATATATCGGTTCTTGAATTTTTACGGATATATCAGATGTATCTCCGATATATCGTTGTGTATTTGTATATGAGCACCAATCAAGGATAGATATATCGGTCTTAAATGAATATATCAATATTTAGAATTTAAGAATATATCGGAGATATATTGATGTATATATTGGAAATTTTTATCATTGGCTGGGTCTGGCCTAAAGAAATTGTGCGGTCCAGACACGGCACTGTAGCCCTGTTGGGAGGCCTAAAATCGGCATGTCTCAGTCTGGCTCAGCCCGTTTGGCACCTCTAGGCAGACATGACCCAGGTTTGGGCATGATTCTGGACAGTGATGTGTTGGGCCATACATGGCTCAATCGGGCCATGTTTCTTTTGTGCATTGGCCTCTCAGTCCGCTTGACATCTCTAATTATGTCTTCGTGTTTATGATTTGAGAAATCAAGTCGAACATGTGCAATGAATTGAATTAGAGAACGAAAAAACATTCAAAATAAAGTTTTTTAGTTCATTTTTCATTAGTATCATACAAAACTTCACAAGTTATATTTGAAAACAAAGGATATAATATAGAAATATCTTAATAATAAAAATCAATAGCTTATGAGTAATTGAAGTAACAAAAGCAAATTTTATTATAATATTACAATACCGTTAATTAAATTAAGTTGAATTTGTAACGGCTTATTATTTACAACTATCGAAGCTAAATTTTAAAAATAATTTTTGCTTAGAGAACATAATATGATTACTAATAATAATTTTATGTATCATAAGTAAAGAAAATTGATATGTTTATTAAATTTAAAAGATCAATAATTTTAAATAATTTATTGAAAATTTTATTGAAAATTTTCAATAAATTATGTCATGGAGGTAAATCAAACAATTTATGTCATGGATATAAGATTCAAAAATATACCTATACTGACTTAACAAAGGATATTAGATTTTTAAATAATTTATGTATAAAATTATTTTTTTTCTAAAATTGTATATAAACACTTCTTTTTAATGAAATATTTAATATTATACTTATTTTAATTGCATTAGGCTACTCCATATTCAAATGAAGTACCTGCATAAAAAATTTGAGAGATTATATTATGCTTAGGATAACAAGATATTTATTGACTAAAAGTGTGCTTAATTATTTTTAATTCTTGAACAAATTTTTTATTTTGAAAATATATAAATTAGACGCGTCCATAATGTTGGACTGCTTAGGAAGTCTCGTGGCTTGATACTTCCAAAAGGACCAATTTGACTCCTATTGGAGCATTTGTCGGCATGACATGAAACCATAGGCCGTCATAGGCATGATGGGGTGCCCTAAATGCCTATGTACTTGTGACGTGGGGTGGCCTAATGCACTGCCTATGACCCATTGCTCATGCCCAGGCATGGGCCATTATTGGGTTGTTGTTGGGAATTTGTGATCACTTGGAATATGCTTAGCCGCCAAAACATGAGTCATGCTCTAGTTATTTTTGGGCATCTATATCTCTTTTACCTAAAAAAAAAATGTAAGTAATGAATTTAATATTTTTGATGATTTTAAGGCTTTTATATATATTGTGTCACTTCTTTTGTAAGCAAAAATTTAAGGTTTCTAATAAAAAAAAATACAAAACATGATAATAAGCACCATAGGAGACATGTTGAACAATATGCTAGGGGAATACAGTGTATTAGATCTTAAGGTAATTTTTTAGTATACTATAAATTCGACTTAATTCATCTTCACTAAAATTAGTCATAGAGGAGTTAATTAGATTGTTAATTATATTACATGTATTCCACTAAAATTTGGAGAACATTATAGATTTATATTTTAATTGATAATTACATCTCACTTATCATAATATTTATAATTTTTTTTTTTCAATAATGTAATAAAATGTTATGATAATAATAATAATAAATAATTAATAATTAACAATCAAAATAATTTAAAAATTATAATTATATTGTATCAATGATCTCTGATATGTTGAACAATTAAAAAAATATTCCTTTCATACTATGATTGTTCATTTTATAGTAATTATCACTTTAAAATAAAAATTTTATATTGATAATCTTAACGTATCTTATTTGATTCTTTAATAAATATTTTTTGAGGATGATATTTACTATAAAATTTTAATGTTTTATTTGATAATAATTAAAATAATAATACTGTCATAAATTTATTTGTATAATAATTAAAAATCTTTATAAAATATAAACTTTCATGTTGGGTGTATTGAAAATATCTAGTTTTTTGTAAAATTTATGTAGAAATAAAAAAAAAATAAATTATTAGCTAATTTTTTTTTGTTATATTGTATAATTATTTATATAGATGATCTAAGGGCTAGAGTGAAATATATAGAAGATAATTTAAAATTCATATCTAATTATATGAATAATTAAATAACATATATAAATATTATGATATTAACTATGATAATGTCTCTTCTAGTATATCAACTCTATTTTTATTTGAAAATATTTTATTTTTATTTTTTTAGATAAAAGAAAATGACAAATTGATTTCTCCAATAGGTGTGATGTTTTAATTTTTAAAGTCTTTAGATATTGATTTTTTTTCATACTTATCTTTTGATAAATAATAGAGTTTTGATTATATGAAATGATAAAATTTTTTTAAATATTTTTTTTTTAAAATTAAAATAACATAAGATCTATTTATCTCAATAGTATATACCATATTATTGATTTTTTTTATTGTGAATGTTATTATAAACAAGATGATAACCCTTGTATTTATTAATATCTATTTTTTGTAATCTAAAGTAATATAGGATATATTTATCTTTTTGGTATATACTATATTATGGAAATATAAATGTGGATATTGAAATTAAAGATGCAAATAATGAATGAAATTTAATGTTTTTTTTTATTAATCACATTTTTTTTAATGTAATTTGATATTAAATGATTATTAAGTTTAAGTTTAAATTAAAGATATTTATTATTCAACATATTTATTAAATGAAAATAAAAAACTCATCAATTATAATTATATAGATTAGACAATGAGTGACTAGTGGTAGTGGGTCATTGGACCTTGGCCCTAGATCAAACTCCCAAGTCACAAGGCCCATGGGCCACATGCCGATAGTAATGATTTTCTAGAATAGGGCTTATGTGCTTTTGGTACCAACCAACATGACAAGCAACAATTAGAGCTACTAAGCATCACGTGCATCGTGACTAGAGGTGTCCAATGGGCCTAGTGTAGAGGTGTCAACCGGGCCGGCCTGGCCCGGCACGGCACGGTTCGGCTGTGCTTCGGCCGGCCTAGCATGGGAAAATCCCGTGCCTGGGTTAGGCACGAGCAGTGCCGTGCCGTGCCTGACCCGGCACGGCACACCGGCACGGGTTTGTCTCGTGTCGGGTGTCCCCCGAGCCCGACCCCACGATCGCCCCTCCCGCAAAAAAGACAACGGGTCGGGTCTGATTGGACCCGACCCCTGGCCCCATGAGGAGTGAATAGTACGGCCAAGCACGACACGGTATAGTAACCGTGCTTGGCCCGGTACGAAGGCACGCTCGTGCTCAAAAAAAATGGTCCCGCCCGGCCCATTTGACACCTCTAGCCTAGTGGTCTGAGCCCTACTATTGGCATGACCATAAATGTGCCAGGCACGCCACAACGCGGGTTGGGCAAAATGGTCTGCGTGCTGATGTATTGCACGACATGGGCCGTTCAGCTAGACTAGAATGGCATGCATGGTGCATGGATTGCACTCGCATGCTCATGTTGCATTTAATAAAAATAGGCATGTGAAGACCACATGCTTATAAGGTTGTTGACTTTGCAATGGTTGACCTCTAACAGTCAACTTTGATAGTGATGGGTCATGCTCTCTAATTGAAACCCTGTAGTAGTCATACCATTTTGATCTAATAGCTATGAGCAGGAATTCAATTGTTGTTGTATTCCTTTCCAAATAAAAAAACTCTTTAAAAAATATTTTTTTTGATTTTTTTCATAAATAGAAATGTAATTTTTATCAATTCACATTTAAATTATAATTTATTTTCTCAAAATTTCAGCTCATTAAAATTCTCTAAATTGAGCTCTTCAAGCAATATTATTTATTATTTTATGTAATTTTTTATATTTATTATAGTATTATATATAATATAATTGTGTAAATTAACGTCAGCAGGCGAGTCTTATGGTTGCGCATTGTTGTATTACAAATTTGTTATATCTAAGCTTTGTATTTGGGCTGATTGGGTCTTAATTTTTGTAGGATACATGGTTTTTTGTTTCAATTTTTTTTTTCTACATGAATTTAGAATTAAAAAAATAAATATTTTTTCTTTTTAAAAAGTATCAAAAAATTTAAAAAATGAAAAATATTATAAAATAATATGAAAATAGGTATATATTGATTTAGTTAATTATAACTCGATGAAAAAGTTTGAGGTTAAGTTATCACCTAGTCATAGGTCGACATTGGCTCATGAACCTAAAAAATCTATTAATAAATGAATATTTGTAGCATATATCTCGTGTATTCATTATAAAAAAATTAGTAATAAAAAAAATTCATAATACATATCCAATCCATATTTTATACAAAATTATGTAACAAATTAGAAAGATTCGAGGCTGAGTTATCTTCCATTCATGTGTTGAAAAATTTGCTATAATATATATATTATAAAAAATATGTATTTTTAAAAATACTTATCGAAATATGTATTTTTAAAAATTTGCTATAATAATTCTGTAAAAGCCTTCAGAGACAGTCTCAGCTTTTATTATATGTGTTGTAGCTTATAGTTTCACATTTTTTTAATCTTAATTTTTTTTTATGGAAGCAACTAATTTGTGAGTTGTTTCAATCTTATTTGTCTATTTTATAAGGATTTGTTCTTTCTTATATAATGATTTTATTTCGTGTGTTATATGTATTATTTATTTTATGTACGAGTTTCATTATGATATCAGAGCTAAGTTAGGTGTTATTTTAAGAGAGGAGACAGATCTTTGTGTAGTATTGAGAGAGACAAATTGACTATTAGAATTATCTAATAGTCCTTACATAGTTAACCACGTTGTCACTTACTGTATTTTTTGCAACATGCTAGGGCCGAGCCACGGCTAGCCCGCATGCTATTCTCCGCATGGTTTTGTTTGTGCGCAAGGCCATGTCGTGGGCTTCTTTTCTTGTGCCATGATTGGTCGTGCCACTAGCCACCCTGCCCATCGGTCACCTTTCAATTCTCAACATAATAGTCGCTATTCATATTTTTTGTAACTTTTTTTTAATTCTAAAAAAATTGTTGTTGTCTGTACTCAACATTCTAAGGCTATTGAATATTTGTTATTCTCATGGGTAATATTTATTTATGATCATCTTGTTAGTTTATTATTTATGAGTTATTTTTTATGTAATTTAATTTTGATTTTATTTTTATTTTAAAATTTAAATAATATTTATTTGTAGGATCAGGAGATTCTGAGAGATATTCCTATTGTTGAGCAGTGTGGACGAACTTGTTAGGATATGCTACATGTTAGTTAGGAAAACTTGTCAAAATTTTTTATCCTAATATTTATCTGACTTGATTAAGGATCCATTCCGTATTATACAATTGGATATGTGAAAACTTAGTAGAGATGAAAATAAAGATGATTTTATATATTTGATTATTTTTATTGATGACTGCACGAGATATATAATGACATATCTATTTTGTGATAAATCCGATCGCATGTATTTTTTATTTTTTAGATATTTCATAAAATAATAATAAAAAAATATTTAGTTAAAAAATATTAAAAAATAATGATAAATTAGAATTATGTATTCAAATTTCGCATTTACTATATGATAAATTTGAAATGTGTATTTTTTAGATATTCTAACATTTAAATAAGATATAAGTATTTTTTATTAGTAAGTGTAAGTATTATTTTTTTTTTTGAGCTCGATAATTTTTTAGATAATATTTTTTCTTATTCATTTGTAGAACTGTTGCTTAGTATGAGATCACCATTATGCCGAGGTGTCAAATTGTGATGACGGCTCGAGCTTGATCGTGGCACGACCCTAAAATTCCATGCTAGGCCTTGCATGAGATGGAAGAAAATGTCATTGGAACTCTAACGAACAGTAAAGGTAAGTCTAGGAGATGCACATGGTGAGAATGCGTGCGCAAGTGTGTTGCGCACTCATTCTATGGCATATGTGGCTAGCACATTGAAATCCTAATTTTTTAGGGTTGGATTTTGGTTTTGATTTTGAAAATTTTTTGAATTAGGGTTCCACACAGGGAATCCCAAAATTTAAATTTTTGGCTTTAGATAAGTTTGTGCTTTAGCATCTCAGATAGAGAGAACCCTAATTTAAGCAGAGAATTTTAATCTTAGAAATTTTAATTTGTGATATAGTGCCAATATTGATGAAATAAGCATCACAATCACCACCATGATAATATATAATTATTAAGTATTATTTTCAGAGAGGAGACTGAGAGTTTTATTCAATATTGATAGAGAGAGAGAGAGAGAGAATGAATACACACCATACTATGTATATTTACTAGAGAGAAATATATATTATTTTTGTTAAATACGGTGATAAATTTTTTTATTCTTTCAAATTTAAGAGATTATAAATAATTATTTGGTGGAATATTCATATTCGAGTTTGCTCTAACATGCGCTAAAAGGAGGTTAATGATATAAATTTATATTTTTCTTGAAAATAATTTTGTTTAATAAAAAAAATAAGAGAAATATAATTATTTCGAGATCTATTACAGAGATAAAATTTATAGTAATAATAATAATTAATTGTGATATATTTTACATATAATATATGCTTGAATAGATTGAGCATGTTTTTTTTTTAATATTCCTTACCATCACAGTAAATTAATAAGACAATCATAAATTTAATATTTTACGAGTGGATGAAACACACAGATGTTCTAGATGAGAGTACATGTCTAGGTGGACTACACTTCGAGCTTTGCTAAGAATATATTCATACATGAGAGCATTCAATAGGCATCTTCACCAAGAACGTGAAGATATCTTAGCTTATATTTTTTTTTTTCTCAAAGTTTGATACTTTAAATCTCATCACGCATCAACCTAATGAGAGATTAGATGTGTTTAAATCATTATTAATGAACTGAATTTTATAAGAATTTTAAAATTAAATATGTTTTGTCATAATCACTACTGAGACGACTGATTAATGTTGAAGTTTGTTGTATGTATTTATCCTGGGATTGCTAATGGGGGATTGGGTGGAGAGAGAAAAAAAAAAAAAAAAAAACCTAATGATGGTTGTAGTTTTTATTTTATTTTATATATTATTTTTATTTTTATGCTTTTGATGTGAGTACCTAATTTATGGGGTGTCTCAATTTTTGTCACATAGTATATAATTGTATTTGATTTATAATTTTATTCATTAAGAATGATTAATTTTTAATTTAATGTCATCTTAGTGTGACTTATAGTTCAACAAATATTTTTTTTTAAATTTTTTTTTTTACTATATCTCAATTTTTTCTTACCAACCTTAGGGTAGATGCATACGATAAACTTTCATACTGGTTAATTATCTCAGTAGTGATCGCGATTAAGCACGTTTAATTTTAGAGTTATTATGAGATTTACTATATTAGTGATGGTTTAAATACATCTAATTCAACAAATATTATCTTTGATATATCATTTAATTTTAATGTGTTTATCAAAACCCATGATACCAAAAAAAGGAAATGAATTTATGAAAACCCATGCTAAAATAGGATATTTAGCAAAACAAAGTTGAAGACTTTTGTTGTTGGATTGAGCTTTTGTTTAAAATAGAAACTACATTAATGGCTAACTCAACTTTTGTGACAGATATGTTGGAGGAGCTACAAGAGCATGTAGAATGCATCGACGCCGCCAATGGTGAACTTTTGCACACCCGACCTCTCTCTCTCTCTCTCTGTCTTTCCTCCCATGCCACTGCAACTTGCTTGACGATGACAAGTTTTCTTCTCAACTCAAAGTTGTTGGCTGATAAAGTTAGCTGTTGTTGGTCAGATCTTCATTCCATTGGTGGCCTGGTCTCTGTTCTTGGTTATTTGGGGAATCCTCATGCCGGCATTCGTGCTAAGGCTGCCGAGGTTGTCACCACCATCGTGCAGAATAATCACAGCGGCCAGCAATTTGTCATGGAAGCAAAAGGCTTGGTGCCACTAATGTCTAATTTCCTGTCAGACCCAGATGTGACTGTTCGAACCAAGGCGCTCGGAACGATATCCTGTAAGAATCGCTGAGCCTAATTGTTCGTTGATCGTGATTGGAGTCGACTTTGATGGTTTCCGAACTTGGCGTCGTTCTTCTTTCAGCTCTGATCAGGAACAACAAGGCAGGTGCTTATGCATTTCGCCTGGCAAATGGCCATGCCGGGTTGCGAGATGCACTGGGTTCTGATTCCGTGAGATTTCAAAGGTTTTCTGTTTGTTTTTCTTTCATCTTGATGTTTTGCTGTTGTCTGCAAGTTATGGAAATCTGTTTTGGTGATGGCTTGATGCTGGTGGCGATGGGGGCTCAGGAAAGCGCTCAACTTGATCCACTACCTACTCGAGGAGAACGCGTCGGATTGCAGCGTAGTAACTCAGCTAGGATTTCCGCGCATCATGCTGCACCTTGCGTCGAGTGAGGATGCGGAGGTGCGCGAAGCTTCCATGAGAGGGCTCCTGGATCTTGCGCGCCACAAAGCAGACAGGAATGACGCAAGGTCAGGCGAAGAAGACGAAAGACTAAGACGCCTGCTGGAAGATCGTATTGAGTGGATCAGGACGACGGCGTCGTCTTCGCATGAAGATCTCAGCGCGGCGAGAGAGGAGAGACACCTGGTGGATTCTCTCTGGTTAGCTTGCTTCCACGAGCCGTCGTCTCTGCGGGAAAATGGGCTTCTCGTTCTCGCCGGAGAAAACTCCATGCCGCCCGATTCTGCCGATCAGCATTTCGAACCTCCACTAACAACGGTGGCTGCAAATGCCCGTTCGCCGGATAAGTATTCTAGTGTGGAAGAGAAACCAACGCCGCCTCCTTTATTGTTGCTGTCTGGTCCTCCACCAGGGAGGGGATGATCTCCTTAATGACCAGAATTTAAGACCGAGGTGATGATGGTGCACAGCACAGATACTGTTGTAATTTTTTTTTTAAATATCTGCCCGCATGATTTGTTGTTCGTTGAATGTATAATACACGGTTATGGCACTCACACACACACACATACTTTCACACATACTTTCACACATACATATATATATAGTTGAAATTTTAAAAAAAAAATAAATAAATAAATAAATCACTTTTTGAAAATGAAAAGCAGCTTAATAACTTAAGTGCTTGATTTTAAAAAATAATAATGTATTTATTTTACATTTAAGTACAATATAAGCACATCGTAGTGGTCTCATTCAATACATATATGTGCCTAGCAATATACATACGAACTTTAATATTCTCCATAGTTAATATAAACATACTGAAATCTAATGCGACAATATTGCCAAAAGATTGTCTGACTATATCAAGATTGCGAACAATAAATTTGTATTATAAGTTAGAAAAATAAATAATAACTAATAAATATAGAGAATATAGTAACATAGTGTTTGCGATATCTGATATCTGGACTAGTCATGATGATACATCTTTTAGATGTTTACCGTCCACTGAGTAAATTCTAAATGGATACTAAATTAAAAGATATTATTTTCAGAGATTCTCCATCCTAATGATGACCAGACCATATACGAGTTTATGATGATGATCTTTAGAGAATATAATATATAGAATAAAATATATAATATTATATTTGATAACATATCTAACAATTAAGTCGACTTAATTATTTTGTTAGTACCATTAAAGATGAGACATCATGAGAGATTTTTCATATTTGATACATGTGTCACATCATTAACTTGAAAGTAAAAGTGGGGATTAAAGTTATTTTCACCGTTTTAAAAAAAATATGCAACTCGCTAAAATTTCTTTGGATGCCTAGCAGACAATAGGAATTTAATAGTCTTTGTTTGTCTGCAGATCTAAATAAGATAAAATTTCAAACGGATGTGAGATGCCATTGAAATTAAATATACATAATGTTCGAGTCATGTGTTAGATACGAACACGTGATATTCGGCTATGTCAATAGTAAGAATGACTAACTTATTATTGATGACAGAGACTGAGATATAAGAATTTCATTTATGAGATATCTAAAGATTTTTTATGACATGACGATCATGTGTTTATCAGTTTACAATCCCATCACTTGCATTGCGCTTAGGTGCATATTCAACATTAGTGACATATTTAGAAATTTTAGAGATGTCTCAATATTTAGTGATATAACACTTGAGATGAAAATCAAATACTTAAAGTATTGATCTACTATTCTATCTCTTTAATTGTTTGACTACCTGCATGGACTCTATGGTTAAAGTGGAAGGGATAGAAAATATTTTGATATATAAATCCTAGTACATGGAACTATAAATACCAACCTGAAAGATTCATTCATGATAAGTTGACTGAGTTATTTACATACAACTACACTAAGTATAGTAATAGACTTATCCATTCAGTTAACGAATGAAAAATGACATGGTACTTAGATACTGATTACTATTTAATCTTATCACATAATGATAAGAAGAACCTTAATACTTTATAATAGTGTAAATCATATGAGTTCACCTATCCCATGCTGTCATAGACATGACTAGATATACTGAATCTTCTAGTGTCGAGGGCAGTATTTGAGTCTTTTTTTTGTTATAGTCAATGTAATTTTGTATAGGAAATTGAGACTACAGCCAGATATATTTGAGGCACTAGTATGCTTGAAAGAGTTGGAGGATTGAAAGTTGGGCATCCAAGACCATGTTGGAACAAGAGCAGAGGAGTTAGTGGGAGATGATGACTTAGAATTTTGAGGAGATTGAGCCTACCACTAATATTACCATGAGACACTTATGCGATGATTATCAGCTACATACTTGTACCAATTAGCAGGATTGAGCTTGTATTACTATAATTAATGGTTTTTATTTTATTTTGTTGTGAATTTGTATTTTTTTTTTTTTTGGATTGAATGATGATTGATGGATGTGTTATTTTGATATTTTGTCATTTATGTTAATAAACATATTTTTTTTATGATTTATGTGAAATAAATAAATAAAATAATATCGTAACTCATAAATGATAACTTATTTTTTTATGATTTATTTTATGTTATTGTGAATTTGCATATTCGGATCCAAATTGACCCGATTCGGCATGGTCCGACCATACTCAGATTGGGTGCTCTATTCGTTAGGGTTGCTTAGTTGATAAATTTTTTGAGTTTAATAGTGTATTATTTTTTGGGATGAACACTAAAATTAATTTGTTTTTCGTATTTAACTGTTTTTTTTAATATATGCTGAATTTTTTTAAAAAAAGTTCTGAATATAAAATATTAAAATATTTAGCTTTTTCTATTTAGAAAAATCTGGCTCATTTATTTTATTTTTTTTGAACACTTTGTCACCTTTACCATTTGATAAAAAGAATAAAAAAATTATATTAATCATTAAGTTAAAAAAATAAACGCCAATTACCAAATTTGATAGGGTCCACACCCACAGATGGGCAACAAGAAAGTTCCTCGGGGAGAGGGACCATGGGTCCAAGGATGGCTCAAGGTAGTGTCCAGGAAGTTGCCCACTAGCTACCCGGTAAGGCCTAAGGGCGACAAGAACAAACATCCTGGGGCCACGTGGTGTAGGCGACACTAATTTATATAAATTATTAATATCTAATTTATCTTTTGTTGATTATTTTAATATTTTGTTGATTCACAAATAAAAGAAAATAATATTAATAAATTTAATGACACCACTATAACAACTCCTGATTTAATTAATCAAGATTATAATAATATTTTAAGTTTAACAACACAACTAATAACAAAATTATGTTATTAAGTAGACCGTAAACACTAATTATGTTATATTAAGTTTTAATAAACACAAACGCGATTAACTAAATATTAGCAAAAATATATTAACAAATTTCATTCCCAATTTTTATGTAAAAAGATTAATTATTGCCCCGTGCCTACTGGGCTACTTGCTCATAAATCAATTTTTTTTTAATTATTTAGTTAATTGAGAAGAAAATAATTTATAATGAAAAAATAAAAGGTTTACATATACATACATACATACATATATATATATAATGTATTTATTTATTTAAATTTACAAATTAAACATATATAAATGTCTATTTAGAGTGCACCATTACAATTTTTTAAATAATGTTACACACACGCACATGCGTGTGTGTGCATATTTAGAGTGCACTAGATTTTTTTTTTTTAAATGATTTTACACACACACACACTAGATTTTTTAATTTTTTTTAAAATACTGGGGTTGTGAAAAAAAAAGATTTTTTTTTTAATGATAAGTGATAACCTATAGGACGAGGGGTAAAATTGGATTTATTATTTAGAGGGTAGTAAAACTTAAATATTTTATATTATATAACAATTTTTATTAAATAATAAAAGTTATAAAAATAATAAATAGTACATAATTTACCCAAAAAAAAAAAAGATACCCAAAACAAAAATAATTATGTTTGGATATCTAAAAATATTTTAGCCAAACAGTCACCAACCTATAAAATATTTAAAATTTAATATATTTTCATTTTCCCCAATTTGCCCCTACATCATTAAATAATATAGATAACTATACTCTATATATAAATATATATTATATAACTATATAGTTAAGCTTAATCTATACATACCTAACAATATTGGGAATATAGTCTTTTTATAATGCACCGTAGGGGCAAATTTGGAAAAACCAAAACATATTCTAAACGTACAATATTTTATAGATTGGGGGCTGTCAAGCTCAAAGCACTCCTCCATACAAATATAATTTTAACAGCTCACACAAGCTGCCATCAATTAAAAAACAGACGCAAAAAAGAAGGAAGAAGATGAATCTCGAAACACTAAAAGGTAGTTCAAATTTTAAACATGGAAAACAAAAAAAAAAAAAACGAGATATCCAAAAAAACTCACCACAGCAATCACGTAACATTTTCTTCTGTTGTGCGCATCAAGAAGATGATGACACAAGAACAAGACAGATAACACAGTGTATGCTGTAGAACTAACAAAAAGAAGAAAAAAATACAACACTTGATAGATGCCAACAACATAAGGAAATAAACCCAGTGATGAAACACGATGGATCCTTGAAATTAATGGAGGAATTAAACAAGAGCACTGCAACAGCACGCAGCATGCCTTTCAGCATCTTCTCAAATCGAAAGACAGACCCAGTTCGTCTTCTTCCCCAGCTTCCAACAATGGAGCATCTACAAGAAGCTCCTCTCATTTTCGTCCATTGTTATATACAGTAAATCAGAAGCTGCAATTTACATGATTCGGCTTTGGAAGCAAGAAGAAATGTACGGGGAGAGTTCACCTGCTAGCTACTGCCATCGAAGGACAAAGGAGAGGTGTGCCTAATTGAAGATCGATCAGTAGCAGCATCCGATCTGTACGTATGACTGGAAGCTGACTCGTTGCTAGAACTAGAACCCCTACCAATTCTCCTAAAAAACGAGACGAAATTGCGAAGAACACGGCGCAGTCCTCTCCTTTCCCTTGATCTTCTCCCACTTGTCGTCCATGAAATCCTTCTGGGCACGCCACCAGCTGTGTTAAACCCGCCGTCCATCTCAGTGAAGACGGCAGGAAGCTCTCTCTCGGCTACTCTTCTCCCCCCAGTAAACCGTCCAACTGCAAAGCCCCCACGCGGCAACCTCCATATACTCAAGCCCACGGTATCTTCCTCTGATTCGCTTAGATTTCTAACATTCCCACGAACATCTGTAGGCAGCTCGTGGCGACAAACAGGGCAAGAGTTGCGAATCGTCAGCCATGGGAGAATGCAGTCGGGGTGGTAAATGTGCTTGCATGGCATCTCCCTGGCTTCCGTGTCGATTTCGAACGCCTCTTTGCAAACCGCACAGTGGGATTCCATCGAGATGTGGCCGGGAAGGATCTTGATTACTGGCATGGAGTCTATTGCTGCTTTCGAAGCGGGCGGATGCTCGAATCGACCAATGGAATTCATTTCCAATTGAGTCAACTGATCGAGCAGCCGGTCAAATCCTGATCCCATCAAGAACTCTGACATGCTTGCTGGTAATGGCCTCAGACCCGAACCAGCACCACCATCGTAATACAGCTCGAAGTTTCCCGAATTCCCATCAACTCCGTCGCGATTCGGAGCTCGCAGAACAATCACTGGATTAAATGAAGACCAATCACCACCGCGGCGGCGGGTTCGGCGTGATCTTGGAGTTGTGTTTCGATCAGTGTATGCCGGATCCGTCGCGTGAAATTCAGCGGCAGGGAATCCTTGGGGAACAGGTGGCTGAGAATCAGCGATCATCTCCTCGACGAACCCACCACCGCAATTTGGGCAGGCCATCGATTCCTGATTTGCCCAAATTCGGAGCCTGATGGACTGGTTGCACCTATAGCACCAAAACGATGATCCCATGGACTCCATCATCAAAATCCAATCGATCAACAAGATTTTCGAAATGAAACCCTAGAATTTTTCGTCCTTCAGGTTCAAAATCCTAACTAATTGGATAAAGAAAGAAGGATTTCCTCTTTTCCTGGAGAAATCTTTGAGAAATTTAAACGAACAGAAACCCTAGATCAAAGAACATTTGAATGCGGGCTCCTTTATCCGATTAAGATTACCAAGTAGAACTATCTACTTCCACTTCCCGCTTCAAATTAATAGCCCAGCCCCTGAAACTTTTACTTTCCATCCAAGAAATTAATCTGACGATGGATTCAATTCCACCCGCCAGTAATAAAAGAGAACATTAATTGAATTTGGAGCCTAAAAGCACCACCAGCTAGATAGTAGTAATAATAATGCAGTAAGGATGCGTAAAAAATGGCGGTCAAAGGGTTTGAAAGAGGCGTGGAAGAGGATGCGAGGAAAGCGCGTGATCTGTACGCTCACCGCGTTGTTTGGGAAAAAGCTAAAAGTCGAAACAAATGGCAAATCGTGATGGCGACGGCCTCGGCCCCGCGGCTGGGTTCTCAAGAATCAAAGTGGTTTCTTGTGGCCATCATCCGCAAAAATAATTCATCGACGATTTTTTTTTTTTTAAATTTCACAAAAAAAAAATTTAATAATTTTTTTTTTAATAAAAAAAAATTGTATATGCAAGTGTATTCATTTTTCATGAAAAACATGATTTTGTGTGTTTTCTTTTTTAATGCACATAATTTCTCTCACCTCATATATGGGACATGGAGCCCTAAGATAAGAGCGACCCTAATGGGATTTGTTAAAAATGAGGTATCAAATATCATTTTGTAACTTTGAACAATGTTTTGGTACTCTTGAATAATATTTTTGCTTCAATAAAATGCGTCAAAAAGGGGTGCCTTTTTAATAATTTTATATTATTTTATTTAAAGTTATATTTTCAACCTTATTTAGAGAGCTGTTTAGATGCACAGTAGCCATTAATTGCTATTTTACATCCTCTCATTTCACCCTGAAAAGTTGTCAAATATGATACCCAAAAATTTTAGATGATATTTTGTCACCTCCAATATCATCCCCATTAGAGTAATATTTTTTGTGATTTGGGTGTCATTTTGACAGTTATGAGAATAACACCTCTGATAGCAATTTTCATTGGAGTTGCTCTTAGAGTAGATAATTATGAACAATGATCTAAAAATTAATTTTGTAGTAAGAGTTGCTTGATTAATTTTATTATTTTAGAAATGGTGAATTAGTTTTATTAGTATTTTAATTAGGATATTGTTGAATTTTAGACATCTTTATATAAAAGCTGATCATATTCAATATTAATCTTAAATCTAAGAAAAAACATGTTCCCTTTAAAATAAGAGATAATATCATTTAGGGTTTGAGGAATAAAAATAATTAGTATGAGTAATAAAAATTTTGTAAATTATTGGGACTAATATAAAAATTGATCGACATATTTATATTTCCTATTTTACACATTATTCATTTCTCCCCACTCATCCCCACCTCTGGCACACTTTGTTTTGGGAAAGAACTCAACTAAAGATGACTGTACATAAGATGGCTTACCATCTCATCATCATCTTCATCTTCGTCGTCCACATTACATGCCATGAAGGATGGATAGATTTGATGAATAGGATCATTACAAATGGAGGAGATGGTCGATCAAAGAAAATGAACAACAAAATTGTGTGTTTACGTGGGTCAACTTCTAAAATATTATGCTTATGCTAAAAGAGCTGCTCGTAATGGGCATGAACGTTGCATGCCTCAACTTCTTTTATGGATCTCATTAGCATAGGAACTTTCGACCAAAAAACTGCTATGTGCTTGTGCCATGGGCCATTGGGATTCTAGAAAATATAAATCATGAGTTATACTTTTGAAGAGGTTTCTTATGAGTTATAGAAAATTATAATGATTCAATGCTCTTCCTATTCTAGGATATTTTAGGGAATTCTGATGTAATAAGATTGTGACATGTGGCACAATCTAAGGATTTGGAGAAGGAGAGCTCTCACTCTATAAGAGAGCCCTCCAATTGTTGTAATCACTCAATTTCGTTTGTAATTTACTTCTCTCAAAATATTGCTTTCTCTAGCTAAGCGTGTGTGTGAGCTCTTATGTGTTTACCTCTTGTGAGAGATAAGAGCAGTTTGACAGCTAACTTAGGCAATTGACGAAGAAAATTTCCTAGCCTAAGGTCGCACATATAACACTAAAGATTGTGACCAATGAAAAATGATATTAAAAATAATTGAATTTCTTACTATGATACCAATTTATGAGATCAAGAATCTTGAGAAAGATCATGAGAAACTAGGGGTCGAGAAGAAAAGAAATCCACCTATCGAAGTAGCATCCACAAAAGCCCGAATGTAGAAGGCAGAGTTGATTATTGTTGATTTGTGGAATAAATTTGAGGATGCTTGTGAGAGTAGCAAATGAGGTGACATCCGTAAAGGAGGAACTATGAGTCAGGATACAAAGTCCCCTCAACATTCTTTTTGAGATGTTAAACTTTTAAAAAAAATATTTTTGATAATCATGATGATTCCTATGCAAGAGGAGATAGAGATGCTGAAAATGGAGCTTTCTACTTGCAAAATAATATTAGAGAAAGACATGATTAGAAAAAAAATCATACCAACATCACAAATGGATATCCCAAAATTGAAAGAGCTTAGAGGTACTCAAGCAGAAAAAGAGATTGCTCACTTTAATTGGGGAATGAAGCAATATTTATATGTGATGGATATAATGAGCAATACAAATAAGGTTAACGCTACTATGTATATAGTGGACCTTGCACTTCTTTGGTGGTGAGGAAAATGTGTGGGATGATCATGTTCATACTTAAATATTATTTAAATATGAGTTTCATCAATAATTTTATATGAAGTATGCAAAAGATGAAGTGATGGAAAAGTTGCATAGTCTAACCCAACATATAAAAGTAAAATACTATGTATGTAAATTCTAAAAACTATTGCTTCAAATCTATACTTTTAGTGAGAAAGTGGCCATATTTTCTTTTATGAATGGTCTCAAACCATGGTCTAAGCAATAAATAACAAAAGTGATGTGTCAGAGACCTCAGCTATGCAATATCATTATCTGAATCTATTAGTTTTCGTTTGCAATTGTGATTACAAATATGATAATTAACCACGAATTCAGCAGCAAAATATAAATATCAAAAAATAACAACAAAAACACACAGAAATAAAGTGGTTCACTAGAACACGACTAGTTACATCTACCAGAAAAGTACTTGAGCGCTTACAGATTAATAATCAATATGTTTACAAAATTTGAAGAGAGAAATAAAGAAACGTGAAAAAAAATATCACAACAACAAGAGAACTTGCATGCTCTCAAACACACTCTAAATGGAGTGGGTCGGGTAACTCGAATGGATCAGATTCTACTTCAAAAAATATGTTGGCACACTGACCGAGCAGCTGAACCCCCATTATTGTTAATTGCTACATTTACAGTCTCTCTCAATATTTTAATTCTTGCACTTATGATAAAATATTACAACAAAAAATTATTTGGTTATACAAAACAAATAATCAAAAACAAATTATATATTACAGAATCCTTAATAAAATTCAAGAAGATAGATAAATTCAAATTATTCAAGAGTAAAGAGAATAATATAGTTGATCAAGATAAACATCAAGGGATAAATAATTGATGACAATAAGAAAATTATTCAGGGTGGCAAAAAGAAGATTTGGCAACTAGAATGCTTTCTTCATGGAACACAAAAAAACTTGATATTCATGAATTTCACTAATGTTGACTATGATATTAAAGTATTTGTAAATTCATATGCATTCGATCTTTTTTTTTTTTTGAAGGAATCACAAAATAATTGAATCTTAACATAAGCAAAGGTAATATTTGAATAAAAATGATGAATTCAAAAGAAAGTATAATAATTGGTATCATATCTAATATATAGGTCCAATTGAAAGATTAGAAGGAAATAGAATTACTCAAAGTCTAGAAGATTATGACTTGGTGCTTGGGTTGGATTTTCTAGATTAGTTAAATATACTTATAATTCTATTTACCGATTGTATATAGATCATGTATCATATTTGCTAATGTATTATGCAGATAACATAAAGTACTAAATAATCTACAGAAAAATTATCAAAATATTATTAGAAAAAGCGTTGAGATAAAATGAAATAATTATCTAGCAACCCTAAAGATTCATGAAAATTTAGAGCCTATAAATTAAATGCCTATAAAATAATTTGAACTTCGTGATTCATTTAAAGATATCATGTCTATCGAGTTGTCAAAGAAATTATCACTTAAGAGTGAGGTTGACCATCAAATTGAGTTAGTGCCAAATGTCATTCCAATAGCCAAAATAACCTATTGAATGGCTTTGCCAGAACAGGTAAGAAAGTGTTGAGACACTTCAAGTGAGAAAATATTATGGGTTAAGTCTCATTTTGGCCATTATTTTTTCATGCACTTGTATTTACCTATAAGACAAGCAACTCTTCTTTCGTACTTATATTTTATGCCACTCATTTAGACCATTAATAAATATAGAATTTTATTTTCTGAAATTATTACTAAGGAATCTAATTTCATAATATAAATCAATTCTATGTATCTACATACATACATACTCGATGATAATACATTTCTCAATAGAAAACATTTTTGTTGATGAGATGGGTAAGAAATTGACATATTAATCTTTATGGTTGTGATATTTTCTCTTTGTTCTCATTTGGCTTAAAGTTTCAAAAGAATAATATTGTCAATTAGAATAAGTATTTTTGTTAGTTTTTTTTTTTTAATAATTTTGTTAGGATTCTATTGGGGTAGAGCAGTCAAATCAGTGCTAATTTGAAACCACTAAAATATGAAATATTATTTATTTGGTTGTGAAACAGAATATTTAGATTTTAAAAACCAAAAAAATCAAAAATTACAACAAATCAAAACACTAAAAATCCAATGCACCAAAAAGTTCAAAGTTTAAATGCAACTATGCCAATATTTAGATTTTAGATGCTTTTAAATCATCACTAATACACTTGATCTGATAAATTCCAAAGTTAAATATGCTTGGTCACGATCACTAATAAGATTTTTGACCAGTGTGAATGTTTGTCATATGCATCTATCATGGGATTGATAATTGGGGAATGGGGAGAGGGGAAAAAAAATTTTAAAAAAAATCTGTCAACATGAACATGTACGAAAGACTTGTTTGTGTGCACAAGATATATATGAAATACACAATACTCAAAATTATATATAAAACCCTAGAAATCATGATCGATAATAAAGACATGAACATGAGATTTGAGGGAGGACTCTCTAGAAGCCATTTTATGTTATTCTTTAGGTGGTTGGGTAGGTTCGTCGAAATCATTGGCACAATCATCACTTATAATTCGATATGCATATTATATACAGAAGGGGAGTGTTTGTCCAAAACCCCCTCAAAGACCACTTACAAAGCTCTCAGATCACGCTAGCACAATCCACATCACAGGCACACACATCTCTCACATCGCACTAGTACATCGCACAATACAAAAATAACACATCACACATTATAGCACAACAAAACAGAGACCACTTACAAAGGAAGCATATGAGGAAGAGCTAGTTGTCCCTTTTTCACAACAAAAAATAAATATTTAAACACATGCAGTGAAGAGAATACACATGTTTTGCAGATCTTAGGAGTTATGAAAAATGCACATCCCTCTAGTATTGAAAAGAAGATAGCTCCCTTGGTGTATCAAAAAATAGAGCACCTTCATGTTTCAAAATGAAAACAACACCTAACTGTATTGAAAGAAAACCCAGCGCAATGTTGCACTATCACTCACACACTAAGTGCATGACACCAAGTTCTCGAGTTCCCAGTGTATCACATGGGCATTTCCCTTTCACAAAGGCACCTCACTTGTTAGTGTCTCTTCGAAAAAAAAAAATGGAGTATTATCCCATGTTCTTCGCCCATTGTGCTGCACACTTATAAAATATATAAAATAGCAATGACTGAAAAATAAAAGGTAAATTTTGTTTTATGGGCCAAATGTAAAAATATTTATAATTTGGTTGTCAAATCATAAAATATTTATATTTATACACACACACACACACACTTATATATCCTAAATATATATAATATATAATGCATATGTGTATATATTATATATATGTATGTATTATATTTGATATATATAGGTTTATACATATGCACAAGTTTACACACACACACACACACACAGATATATATGTGTGTGTGTGTGTGTGTGTGTGTAAATATATACACGAAATATTAAAAAAAAATTTAGAAAGTTAAACCAAAGATATTGCTTTTCAAAAATGAATAGATGTTTCCAAAATAAAAAGTAGTTTTTGAAACCACGTGAGTGTATAAAAAAAATAGAATTATATTTTGATGCATCAAACACAAAATATTTATGTTTTAGTACACCAAATTTTTCGTAATTAAAAAAAATATATATAATATATTCTAAAATAATTAAATGTTGGCATACACAACTTTTTATAATAAAAAAAATTCACTAGATTCCAAGATAATTAAGATTTGTTGTACTAAAATTCTTTAACTCAATTTTATTTTGGTACACCAAATTTTTCGTAATTAAAAAATATATATACAAAATTCTAAAATAATTAAATTTTAGTATACCAAACTTTTTATAAAAAAATGCATTAAATTCTAAAATAATTTAAGTTTGAAAAAATAAAATTTAATGTTATTGTTAGGTTTATTGAACTTGAAAATCGTGAAATAAATTAATAATAAAGCAGAAAAAACGTGGGATTCAAACTTTCGTCCTTTATTTGCTAAAATGAGCAAGACACTAGGCCACTCATACATTAATAAGTGGCAAGAAATTAAAAATAAATAAATAGAAATACAAAATATATGGAAACACATATATATATAAGTATACATAAATATATATAGATATAAAAACATATATAAATCAACAAACACACACACACACACGCCTATATAAACATATATATATATATATATATATATATATAAAATTACACATAACTATATAAATATATTTATATATAATAATATATTAATAAATAAATATTTATTTATTTATTTATTAATATATTATTATATATAAATATATTTATATAGTTATGTGTAATTATGTGTGCGTGTGCGTGTGTGTGTACTTATATATGTGTTTTCATATATATATTTTTTTATTTATATATAAGTATTTTAATTTGCTTGTCACTAGATAATGCATGTGTGACCAAATAGTTTGTTAAGTTTTAGCAAATAGAGGATGTGAGTTTGAATATTATGTTGCCCTTGCTCGATGATGATTAAGTATTGTAATGCTTTCTAATTTAAGTACTTTCATGTTTTTCAATTTAAGTTAACCTGATAATTAAATCAAATTTTATTTTATTTTCAAATTTTGGATGGCCAAACATATTTAATGAATATTAGTATACCAACACTTAATAATTAGTGTTTTTTTTTTAATTATGAAAAATTTGGTGCGTCAAAAAATAAATATTTTGTGTTTGGTGCAGCAAAATATAATTCATTCAAAAAAAAAAACTAGTTTCCATTTTGTTTTTCATTTGGTTTTTTTTTTTTGAAAGTGATTTCGAAATACTATGTTATGTTAAAAAAAAAAAAACTCTCCGAAAATCAGAAAAATAATTGTTTTTCAAATCTAGGAACCCAAGGAGTAAATATTTTAGGTTTTAGGGTTTTTTTTTAAAAAAAATTATGATTTGAGGGCCAAAGCATAATTATTTTTAAATTTGAGCCCTAAAATATAATTATCACAAAATAAAATATGAACACAACCAAGTAAAACTTGGTCAACTCAAATAGGGAAAACCCAATATATTCAAACTAAAGACCTTAAATACATTGGGGATACTGGTCTAATTTGCCATATATTTTGGTTTGATTTGTTTAAATTTAAATTACAATACATAAATATTATTTTAGATATACAACCTTTATTTTATCTAGTTGATATTTGTTTTTTTTTTTTTGTTTTTTTATAGAAAAAAATATCTATTGGATTAAGAATGTGAGATAATTTCTCATAAAATCTCATGTTTATGTATTTGTTTTGGATTTATAGTTTCTAGGGTTTTACATTCTAGAAATCCAATTTATAGTTGAAAGCATATTTTTATTGTGTCAATTGGTATGTCAATATTTAGGTGTCATAGTTGTATTTAGCATATAATTTGATTCATATAGGCAGATATAATGTGGACTTTGAATTTTTATTTTAAATTAGTAGATTAAATTATAAATTTTTTGATTTTATAAGAATTATACTGCATAACTACATTTATATTCGAATATAATATAAACTTGTAGTTAGAATGAATTTAAAATAGTTCGAGATTGGGAAAAGTTGTTGATCGAAGAAGTGTGATTGGAAAAGTAAGTGTCCAAGGTCTGGTGAATTAGCTAGCATCTATAAAAATATGATTAGAAAAGTAAGTATTTCTTTGCTTGCTTCTTAGCTCACTTCTAGATAAATGAGACAAATTGTGATTTTACTAAGCATCTATAAAGTTATTGATGGAAGAATTATGGAGAAAAGAGAAAAAAGAAACTTTTTATGGTGTTCTTATTTTTAAGAGATATGATACGAGCATTAGCAGGCACACACAAAATAAAGGAAAAATAGATTCTTCCAAAGATAAGGCAAGAAATAGATTTGCAGAGAATGTAACAAGAGCATTCATGATGAGATAGATCTGAGAGAGAGGCAAATGTCGTGTAAGATCATGCTAGGTAGAATGATAATTATGCTAACCCAGCGAGTTAGGATAATGATTATCTGATTGATTCAGGAGTTATATTTCATATTGCTGCTCATATTAATTTATTTGCTACATATATATGATGATTATAATAGAGAAAAGATGGATAATAATATGGCATCATAGATATTGAGGATATGGGAGAAGTGTATATAGATAGAGACTAAACATCCATTGGTGCTGAAAGATGTCAATTACTTATAATACATTTGTGCAAATCTAATGTTTATAGATAAGTTGAATAACATGAGATACACGAATCATTTGACAAGTGGCTGGTGAAAATTAGTTAATGACTCATTAGTCAATCTAAGGCATAAGAATGAGAATATACTTTTTTTTCACCCTCCCCCCAATCCCCCCTTGCCAACCCCAAGATAGATCCATACGATAACTTTCATACTGATCAATCATCTAAATGGTGATTGCGACTAAACACAGTTAACTTTGGAGTTCTTAAAGGATCCAGTACATTAGTGATGGTTTAAACGCATCTAAAAATGAGAATATACTTAAATCACCTGGGTGAGACTGCTTGGAGATCAAATACTAGCTAGAAAGAATATTCTGTCATTTAATAATGGATCCTCTATTGATGCGTATATTGTCCGTATGGCTATAAAGTCATCGAGCATCATTTCTCTCTTTTCCCTCTTCAAGGAGATAGAATATTCTCAATATTATACATACCAGTGTTTATTTATGTAGAGTATAATACTCGATGAAGCTCTTTACTTTGTGATATCTATTGATGATCACTATAGGAATGTGTGGGCATATACATTGAAAATAAAAGACTATATTTTCATGTAATTAAGAACTTCCATACTATCATTGAGATAGAGACTGATTGAAAATTAATCTCCATGTATTCTAATAATGAGGGAGAATATATTGGCCAATGTGAAAGTTACTACATATCACATGATATCAGACTTGAACAAATATGAGCCAAAATGTTTTAATAAAATGATGTGACTAAGAGCGTGAATTAGACTATTGTGGAGAGGATCAATTAGTTGATGGTAGTCATCTGAGTAGGGAGGAGATTGAACCTTTACAGATTCTTATTCACTGCTATTCAATGCCTATTCTATCTATAGATCAAGAGGGAGGAATTGAGTAACCACTTGATGACTATGAGCCCTAGAATCTCTTACTCCCTAGATGATACTAAGCCAAAGATACATAGTTGCGGAGGAGAGAGAGATGAAATTCTAGTTGAAAGACTTAGTTGATCCTAATGACATCTCAGTTTGAGTTGAGGAGACATTCTAGGCCTCGCCGGATATCTCTAGATTCCATGATTATGTACTGACGGATGTCAATTAGCCCAAGATATGTTAGGAAGGTATCACTTGAGAATAAATATGTTATGATTTATTATCTTTACCTAATGAAAAGTGGGCTCTAAAGAATAAATGACTCTTCAAACTAAAACTTAGGGATAACAACTCTCATTGAAGATAGGAGTCGTGATTAATAGTAAATGAGTTTAGTCAAAAGAAAAGAATTAATTTTGACAAGATATTTTCTCTGGCATTAAAGATATATTCTATTCAAGTTATTCTGGGTTAGAGGTGTCAAACAAACATTGCCATGCCATGCTATGTCGTGCATAAAAAAATGGCCACGATAGGGTTCCTGTCGGGTGGTCACCTGGCTCGGTTTACCGTGCTGTTGAGCCAAGTAAACTTTATAAATGAAAAGAATTATTATAGAATTTAATGTGCAACATGATATATATATATATATATATATATATATATATATAATTTGAAGTGATAGTTAACATATAAAAATTAGTTATAATTTAAAAAAATATACACAAAAAAAAATCTCATTGATTTGTTAAAAATTTTTTTGTCATCATCAAAATTGAATTTCTCTAAAATATATCATAATATATATCTCACCATCTAGGATAGAGGAGAAAATTGTTGGATCTGCCCGAGTTGGGTAGACCGAGATAGGATTTGCTTTAGACTTTGCTTTCCTTTGATTTAAATAAAATAATAATACATAATTATTATTTTAAACCTACAAATATTATTTTATCTAGTTACTATTATATCTTATATTTAGTTTTTGTTTTTTTTTTTTTGCAAGAAATGTGCATGGTGGAACAATAACATGAGATAAAAATATGCTCCATGGACAGAGACAAACTACATGGACAAGCTCCATGGAGCAACACAAAGGAGGTCAAGGAGCTCCAGTGAGTTCCTCCGCCTCAATGGAGAGGACATGAAGCATGGGAAGAGAGAGAGAAGCACAAGGAGAGGGAAAGGGGCAAGGGGCGAGGGGCGAGGGGCGAGGGGCGAGGGGCGAGGGGCGAGGGGCGAGGGCAAAAGCTAAGTTACAGGGGAAAGGGCGTAGATGGGCAAGTGGAGAAGGAGAGAATGAAAATTTATTAAGGGTATTTTAGAATTTAAATGGTGTATATAATTTTTTTCATATATTAATAATTGGATTCTATTTTTTCCATTATTTTGTGGGGAGTGCAATAAAACACAATTCCCTTATAATTTGGACATTGAATTTCAACTTTAAATTGATATATTAAATACTGAGAGTTTGAATTTATATGAATTGTACTATATCTTATATTTCAATACAAAATTATTTAAAAAAAATAAAAAAAAAATTAAAAATTATTTTTTATATTACAATATAAAAGGTATTTAAAAATAGATTCATATAGACTACAAAATTAGATAAACTCTAAAAAACTAATTTAATCTAGTTTTATTTATTTATTTTTATCAAAAGTGTACAATTTTCTATTTTTTTTATCTTATTACTCTTTGTTCCCTGTTATGTTCTTTATCATCTCATTATTCTTTTATTTCTTTTATTTTTTATAATTATTTTAATTATTTCTCCAATCCTTATATGTTCTCATTCATCATATTACGTTTTGTACGGAAATAATGCATTTAAAATAAAAAATCCAAAATTTAAGTCGAGTTTCAAAAATATGCTCAAACTAGTACATTTTGAAACAGTGTGGCAATGCTTGCCGTTCAAGCTATTGCCACACTGTTGATTAATAAAAATCAGAGACTGACATTGTAAATGTTAAGTATTGAAAATATTGTGGAGATTCTATTATCGTTATCTCATCTCGCCCATTTACCCTCGCCCGTCTCCCCCACCCATCTCCTGGAGCTCCATCGAGCTCGATGTGGAGCTTCATTGTGGATCTCGACAAAACTCCATGAACTCCATGAAGGAGCTCATCAAGCTCCAGCAAGCCCAAAGTGAAGCACGACGAGCTCCACTAAGGAGCTCACTGGAGCTCCATCGTCGAGTTCCACGAAGAAGCCCACTAGAGCTCCATTGCTGGAGCTCGTAGAACTCCATCGAGCTCCAGCAAGCTCGAAGTGGAGCTCGACAAGCTCCACTAAGGAGCTCATTGGACCTCCATCATTGAGCTCCAGTGAGCTCATACGCAGAACTCCAGCAAACTCAAAATGGAGCTCAATGAGCTCCACTAAGGAACTCACTGGAACTTCATCGTGAAGCTGCAAGAGCTCGAAGTGAGCTCACTAGAGTTCGACGAGCTCCACTGAGGCAAGAGGTGATGGCAAACAGGCGAGGGTCGAGGAACAAGTGGTGAGGGGCGAGCGGCAAGCTAAGATGACAATAACAAAATCTCCATATTATTTTAAATAGCCAGCATTCACAATGTCAGCATTTGATTTTAAAAAATCAACAACAAGACAATGACTGCCAGCATTTCCACACTATTTCCAGACACACTAATTTAGGTATAATTTTAAAACCCAACTTAAATTTTAGATTTTTTATTTTAAATGCATTATTTTTATACAAAACTCTATCATATTATTATTATTAACTTATTTTGCTTCTTATTTTTTTCATTTTCTTCTATCTCTTAAATTTATGAGATAGAAGCCCTACATTTTAATTCTTATTTTGCTTCTTCTATCTTCTTATTTTGATTCTTATTAATTTATGGATCATAATTTTTATTTAATTTGGGTATTATTTTAATTTATACAATTTTAATTTAAACCAAATTTATGAGGAGGGAGGGCAAAATGTAATAACATACCTAGAAGCCCTACATTTATTAAGGCTAGAGGAATCATCAAAAGCATAACTATAGGCCTTAGGGCAGATGGCCTTGAAGGCGAGGGAAAAGGGGGTGGGCTTGCAAGTTGTGGGGGAAGCAAATTCCCCAGTGCAGCAATACTCGGCCGATTGCATGGCCAGGCAGGCACTCTTGCAGGCCACCACCTTCCCCGCCTGCTTCACTTCCAGAACAGACGGACAGCAGACATTCAGGTCGGCACCACACGAAGCAATCCCGCATCCGATTCCACCGCCGACCGGAGCCATCGAGACCGGCAGATTGAACCCATCAACCAGACTCACGTCGTAGAAGTGCAGGGGAGACATCGGTGTTCCGAGCGTCATTTCCACCACCGTCGCTGGAGGAGTGCCGCCGGTTCCCGCGCATTGCAGTAGGCCTGAGCAGTCGCCAGTGCTGCACGACCCTCTTCCGTTGACGTCGAAACAGCATCCTCGCCGACCCCATATTCTTCCACTCCACTTCTCTGGCACCTCCACCACGACCTCTTCCCCTTTTCCGAGATGGAAGCCGCCGTTCTTTGGGGCGCAGTGACCCGCGCCGCCGAGCAGTCCCGGCCAAACGCTTTCGTTGCAGTTGTTTACGATTATCAGTTCCTCTCCGTCTGCACCATATTCAATCAACAATCAAAACGCCCCCACGCGTCATAAATTCAGCACATACAAACACGTGATCAAGCATTTCTCCTAACAAATAGTATAATTATGACAGAAAAAGAAAACAAATTACTTGAGAATGGGAGAGAAGACAAAAGGCAGATAAGAACTGGGAGAAAGAGTAAAGAAGATGGCCAAGTTGCTATCCTCATTATTACTAAGTACTAACACGTAAAGGCCTGGGGTTCAGTTTTGGAGTCATTGCTTAATCCAAGCGATAAGAACTACTACACATGCTGTTATGAGCCAGCGGGAGATCCTCTTCTGCATATTAATAATCATTGCGGTTCGGTTCTTTTCGGATCCATGTGGGACCCATAGGCATTTTTGTCCTGGCCAGACCATTATTTGAATTTAACTTTTATTTAAAAAAAAAAAATTCGCAACAAAATAAAACACATAAAAATATTAATAAGATTCGGACAAAAAATAAATATACGATACAGCAAATCTTTATTATTTTTTATTTTACGAGACATTTTATTTAATTTAGAAAAAAAAATCATTTTTCAAGTATTTTATGGTAAGTAAACCAAAAAAAAAAATTTACATTTTTTTTTTAAATTTTCCCATTTCTGTACGCCAACTTAAAAATTATTAATTTTGCAACATTTTTTTTGTTATTATTTTGAGTGGCCTTTTTTCAAATAATTTTTATATGGCTCATCATGGCACAATTTTTATTAGTTTAAAATAAATGGTTAAGAGTGCATTATTTGCTTACGGGAGCTTAGATTTAAAATGAACTCAATTTTTTTTTTTTTACAATAAAATGATTTTTTTTTGAAAAAAGTCACAAATAGGCCAATTAATCTATCCTACAAGGGTCACAATTTTTATTTTTTTACTTTATTAAAAAATATATTAAGAGTACAGAAAATATATTTGTATAATTTTAAATATAGCATTTTTTTTCTAATTCAATGTACACCATAAAAACACAAAAAAATAATAATATTTTAAAAAAATATATGAAAATGGAACAAATATTGCTGCAAAAGCAGATAATTTTTAAATATTTTATAATTAATATTGCATATAATTTTATTTAATTAATATTTTTAACATTTTAATTTTCATTTAAATGACACGAAATACACCAAGCAAAAACCTAGGTTTTACTTTCTGGAAGATTCCGCAACCTCTCTCTTTTATTAAAGGTTTCCTTCAAGTTTAATCAACAACTAGATGCCCTATTTCATCAAAAGCATAAAAAAAATTATAAGAATAATGTAATTTTAATAAGAATAATAATAATATTTGGGCATAAATAATTTACATGAATAATTAGATTTTTTGCCCAAATAACTAAGAAGAGACATATAAATAAAAAATTGCATTAATTAAAAATTGCAATTATCAGCTATGCTAAAATTTGGGCATAAAATTAATGGTTTTAATAATTAATTTATAAATAAAAAGAAATAATTATTTATACATTATAAACTATGGGCCTTAACTATTTATCTTAAATTAATGATTTTAATAATTTATTTATATATCTTCAATTATATAGAAGCTTCTTGCAATGACAATTTATTTCATTACTAATTGTATAAAATTATATAAAATATATCATTGTATAAATAATTAATCAACCCAATATTATTGTCACCCAAAAATATTTAACTTAATATTTATTAATATATAAACAACTTAGCCTACAAACGCATGAAATAATTATCAATGAAATATACAAATATTATTCTCTTAATATTATTTAAACATTAAGAAAATATATAAAAATATAACTCACTTAAAATAATTAACTAAAAAATTTTCCAATACTCCATTTCCCATATAGTCCATCAATATTAAATAATAAAATAATTATAATTTTTCACTTTGCTACTTTTTTATCAAATTTTAAGTTAAAGATAATTCCTTTTTTAATTCATGACTCTAAAATCACACACACACACTCACACAGACACACACACACACACTCTCTCTCTCTCTCTAAGAAGAAATACTTACATATTTTATGATGAAGGTAAAAATGTGACCGAACAAGAATACTTACATTGGAGAGTGTCTCGTTTCTTCACATATGAGGGATAAAGCATACCCTTTGATGATGCTATGAGCTGCCCATTCAAGAAATCCTCCAACTTCACAAAATCTGAAATTGACCTGAAACCCTAATTTTTTGGTGCACCCCAATTATCCACATCAACAACAAGAAAACCCTAATTTCTCAATTATTTCCAAGAACATCACTTCCGGCAGACCTATCAAGATAACGAGTAACAGCATCTTCAACCCTAACAAAAAATAAATAAATAAATAAATAAATAAACACATAATGTGACAATGTTTCAATAAAATTTATTAAATATTTTAATAAATGAAACAACTAACTCAAAGATGTCACAAAATAAGGCATAATTGAGAAAATAATTATAAAAATTATTATAGAAAATAATTAAAAATTTATAAAAATTTATAAAAATGTATAAAAATTTATAATATGTAATAAAAGAATAATCATTTAATTAACAAATCATTATTGAGTAATACAAAAATATCATCATTGTAATGGCAGATCTCATTAGAACTTTGAAATTAAAAATATTTAAGCGAGATTATTACGGTGATAATTAATCATCTAAGAATTCCTTATATTGCATACATGTACTAGAGTTCATGTCTTAGCATGATAACAAGTATCTTCATCCAGATACTAAATCTCATGTATGAGACTAGAGGTGTCAATCGGGCCGGGCCGGTTATATGTATGAGACTAGGGTTAGGCACGAGCCGTGCGGTGCCTGAGCCGGCAAGGTTTGGCCCGTGGCACGGCACACCGGCATGGGTTCGTCCCGTGTCAGGTGTCCCCCGAGCCCGACCCCGCGATCGCCCCTCCCGCAAAAAAGACCGCAGGTCATGTCTGATTGGACCCGACCTGCGGTCCCACGAGGCCCAAACCGTACGGCAAGACCGAACCCAGCTTTTTTAAACTGTGCCAGGCCAGGCACGGCACTGTACAGTAACCGTACCGTGACTAGCCCGGCACGAAGGCACGCTCGTGCTCAAAAAAATGGGCCGTGCCGGCCCTGCCTGGTCCGTTTGACACCTCTATATGAGACTCATCAGATGCAGTCTGTTCAATTCTCAAATATAAAACTATGGAGATGTTAATTTTTCTCATATCTCACGCTAAAACATGAACATTTGTGCACGAAATATGATCTCCTCCATTACTTTTAAGAATGAACTCTGTGTGAGGACCAGTGTAGCCAAATATGATCATCTATATGACATTTAAGTGCGAAAGATTATTCAATTAATTGCAGAGTGTGAGCCCATTATCAAAGCCAGACCAATTATTTTCAAATTAAATTATAATATCAAATTAAATTATATTATCATTGAAGCTTGTTGAAAGTAAACACTCAATGCATAAAAAGAAAAGTAGGCCCACTAATGAATTTGTACATTCATGAAATATAATCTCTAATCCTATATATAAACAAAGATGAGATAAGAGTAGCTCACAGGCTGATCGTTGCCATCATAAATATACAAAAAAATAACAAAATATAATAAATCTCAACACATCCTCTCACACTGGTGCGTGAATATATATAATTTGAACATTGATAAATACATAGTTACAAGTCAGATGTGTTTAAACCATTACTAAGATACTGGATCTCATAAGAATACCAAAGTTAAACGTGCCTAGTCTCGATCACTACTGAGACAATTTACAAGTGTATAAATTTGTCATATATATCCACCACCCTGGGGTTGGTAGGAAGAGATAGGGAGAAGGGTAAAAAAAAAAATTTTTTTAAAATACATATTTATTAGTCATAAAATTGTTATTAATCTTTTCACATGTGAAATAACAATCAATCTTGATGTATTTTCAACTGTTTGTGAAATAAAAAATTGCTAACAATAAGTAGATGTGTCAATCGGGCTGGGCCGGCCCTGCCTGCATGAGGCACGGCACATATGAAATTTTCCGTGCTCGTGCCTGTCCATGCCATCAATCATGCCATGCATGTCCACAGCACCAATCGTGTAGTGCCGAGGCCAATCGAACCTCATGTCGGGCCTAGCCCAGCACAATACCGTGGCCGGCTAAAAATGGGCCTAGAAGTGTCAACTGGGCCGGCCCGATTCAGCAGTGCCCGGGTTTGGCACGAGCCGTGCCTGGCCCGACACTGTTCGGCCCGCGGCACGGCACACCGGCACGGGTTTATCCCGTGCCGGGTGTCTCGTGAGCCCAACCCCACGATGCCCCTCCCTCAAAAAAGACCACGGGTCGGGTCTGATTCGACCCGACCCGCGGTCCCCCGTATCCCAAACCGCTAGGACAGACAAGCCCGAGCGGGCCTGGCAAGGCACGGCCCGCCATGCCTGCGAGCCGTGCCGTGCCCGGCCCGGCACTGAAGCATGATCGTGCCCTAAAAAAATGAGTCATGCCGGCCCGTCCCGGCCCATTTGACACCTCTAAATGGGCCAAGCCGGCCCAGCACGTCCAGTTTGACACCTCTAGCAATAAGATGAGTTATCTGATTATCATATTAAAATATCATTAACTTCAAGACTGATAAGCATAACTCTTTCAAAATGTGACTACTTCACTAAGAATAATAAGTAATTGATATAATAATATGGTAGAATGTTTTGCGCTTGATCTATAAACTCTTTCAAAATGGGCATGACTACTTTTTCAAGTGACAATATTTTCTCCAAGAAAAATACAAAACTCAAACATAAATCACTCCTACATCATTACTTGAGCCATACTAGAATCTAAGTAGATTTATGTTCAGCTAGATCTATGGTCTCTTCAGAGAAATTTCACAGCCTAAAACATTCTTGACATATCTGAGAATCTAAAAAACTACAGCCACATAATATATGTATGATAAAATTTACGAGTATCTATTGATTATTATTTTCTAGAGGTGTCAAACGGTCTAGTTTTAGTAGATGTGTCAAACGGGCCGAGCTGGCCCAGCCCAAAATTTTTGAGCACGAGCATGCCGCCGTGCCGGGCCCGACACGGCCCGCAAGCACAGCAGGCCGTGCCTTGCCTGGCCCACTCGGGCTTGCATGTCCTTACTATTCGGGGGGACCGCGGGTAGGGTAGAATCAGACTCGACCCGCTGTCTTTTTTGCGGGAGGGGCCATCGTGGGGTCAGGCTCATCGGACAAACCTGTGCTGGTGTGCCGTGCCGCGGGCCGAACCATGCCGGGCCAGGCACGGTACGGCATGGACCAGGCACGGCACAGTAAGGCTCATGCCTAACCCCGGCAAGGCACGGGCCCGGGCACAAAATTTTTTCATGCCGTGCCATGCCTCGTGTCGGGCCGGCCCGGTTGACACCTCTAAGTTTTAGGCCACCCAACATTGCTACCGTGTAGGGCCAGAACGATTATTGTACCGTGTCGTGCATGGCCCTGAATAGTTACTGTTCTGTGTCATGCCTTGCCCTACACTAAAATTATTTTGTGCCGGCCCAACACTGACCCGCAGCCGTAAACCACCAGGTTTGGCCCAGTTCAGGACGGACAAAACCATACTTTTTTTAAAATATTATGATTTCACCACCCCACATATTCGCCCTTTTAGAGCTCGACGAGCCTCACCTGTCGAGCATCAGCTCGTATTGCCCACGTTCGGTGCATGGTCACGTGCTGTGCCCACGTGCCGGCCCGGCACTATAGCGTGTCGTGTTGGGCACGGGCACAGCACTATAGCGTGTTATGCCCATGTCGAGCCAGGCCGGCCTAGCCAGTTTGACACCTCTATCTAGGAACAAACAATTAGGTAACCTGCCGAATTAAAATAAATTATTTCAATATTTAATTATCATCATATCGATTAATATTTTATCCTAACATATAATGATAATAAAAATTTACATATATTAAATTTATAAAAATCATATGAATCAACATATTTCATGGTATCTAAGATGATGGGTAATTTACTAACTCCTTTAAAATTTAGCATACTATCAGAGTCTACTTTTTTCATGAGTATTAATGTTCTTTTAGATAGAAGATCAAAATCATGAACAAATATCATAAAATTACTAGCATACTTAAAGGACTAAAAGGATACATGAATAAATCTTCAAGATCTAGTATATGAACTACTAGTTGATGATTACTCATGCAATATCAAGAATATCAAAGCTACCATTATGACTATGAGCTTCATGCAACACAATATGAGCCATACAAATATGAATTGATCTTGGATATTACAAAACTAGCAAACATGTTGATGTTGTTTGTTGTGGATGTGATGGTGTCATGCTGAGTAGAGGTGTCAAGTGGTCCGGTAGCCCAGGCACAGCACATGGGGCAACCAAATTCAACTATGTCAAGCCCTACATGACATGGTCCAAAATCATGCATGGATCATGAGAGCAACTCCAACGAAAAAGTGCCATCGGGGGTGTCTTCCCCATAACTGCCAAAATGACACCCAAATCATAAATTCTGTTGCTCCAACGAGAGTGGCATAGTGGGTTGCAAAATGCCATCCAAGATATAGAGATATCATATTTGGCAACTTTACAGAGTAAAAAGAGAGGATGCAAAATAGAAGTTATGGCTACTATGCATCTCACAATGACTCTCTCAGGGGGTTGAAAAAATAATTTTTGAATAAAAAAATATTTAATTATTAAAATAACACCCCATTTTGGCACCTACCATTGGAGCAAAATTATTGTTTAAGGGTGCCAAAATACTATTTAAGTTTCCAAAATGACATTTAACACTCCTTTTTTGGCAACTCCCGTTGGAGTTGCTCTGATCGTGCCTGCCAAGAGCATCCACAACATGGTCACACCAATATTATCGAGCTCATTTGCTCATACAACAATATTATTGATCACAATTTTTGAGTTTCATAAGATATATAGTGGAGAAATTTGTAATTAAGCCTACCATGGTTGATTGTAGAAACAGGATTGCTGCTCTCTTTCTAGACTATCACTTGCTTCTCCTGCTATGAGCATTAGATCTTTGCTCTGAGAAGCAATTAAGGAATTAATGAACCCTGCAGGAGATTCGCTGAAACCCAGAAAAAAAGCCCGCCTCCTGCAATGCTCACTCATCTTCTTCAGAATACAGGATATAGCTTCATCATAAGCATCTATAACGTTGTTGTTCTCTGTGGAAATTAAGAATGCCGAAAGGTCCTGTTGAAGAGGAAGAGGAACATCAACAGCAATGTCATAACAAGTAGTTCCTGAGGGGCAGTTCCCTGAGAGTCTGATCCTGTGTTCCAGATGTATGGGCTGTGGAGGAGACAAGTGTGGAGTTATCTTTCGTAAAACCATGGAGAATTTCATCTTCTCCTCCCCAAAAAGTTTCTGGAGCGGTGGATCACAAGTAAAGAAAGAAGAACTATTTGGATCCTGCAATTGCTTGGACTTGACATATTGCCAGATTGCCATCAAAACTCTTTGCTGCGTCTCCACCTCCAACCCAAGAACCTGCGAAAGAGCAGGCGAAAGCTTGAACTTCTCAGGGACATAATTCATCTCGAATCTAAGTATTGCAGTAAATTCCTTGTCCCCTTTTCTTTTCACCTCGAAACCTTCTTTCAATTCAGGTGATCGACCACCCTCCCACAGGATCACGTGATTATCAGGATAAAGGCTCTGGTCCAAATATATAGTAATTTTCTTAAAGAAGGATGAAAATTCAGGATACCCTTTTTTAGCAATTCCAGCAAAAGCAGGATCATCGTCATCATCTTCCAATATCCTCCCAGTGATCTTTAGTGACCATGAAGGAGCCTCCATGTCATTTTTCTTCGAGTCGTTCTCGCCTTGATATTCAAAACAGTTAAAAACATATAATCTAAGTGTTTTAGGAATGCGGGTAGGGTCTTTTAACTGCTCTAGGATGCTCGTCTTCTTCCTTTTCATAGCAGCGTCGACCCTACCCTCAAATTCTAGGAGTTTAGAATAAATCGCACATTCTGGAAAACGATCGGCCACGTCTTCTGGAATGCGATTCTCGGTGAGTTTCCTCTTTTTCCTAGATGCAGCGGGGGTTAACTCCATGCTTTTGAATGGCAAGTTTGAGCTAGTGTTGGGGGAAGCACCTGGAGCTTTTGAATGTGGCTTGAGGAGAACCCTTTTCGGAATTGCAGTGCTAGGCGTGGTCATGGATGGCAATGTAACGCCAGTTTTTCCAGAATTAGGGTTTTCAGGCTGTGTGTGGGTTCTTTCAAAATAAGCCTGAGGTTCCGATTTCTGAAAGTGAGCCAGAGAGGACGATGACTGGGCCGGTGTTTGATGCTGGTATATTGAAGGGGAATTTGAAAACGGAGGGCCTCCTGCTCCTGCAATGTTTGCTGGGTGGCTGAGATTCATGACACCCTGATCTTATAATGTTAACAGCTTTCAACAGATTTAAACGCTCATCAAACAATGAAATCCTAAATTCTCTTGGCAACGCGTGACGCTCAGGCTTCTTGTTTCCATCATCAGCTAGGGGAATAATCGCAATTGAGATTGGAGGAGAAGGCCGAGCACGTCGTCGGGAATTCGCTCTTCGGCTCAGTGATAAAATTAAGATATGATTCCAATTAAACTTACTCACTATTTAGGTTAGCTACCTATCAATTTAATTGAATTTACATTTATTAAAATTTTGAAGGTCGACATGTAAAAACAATGAACAAAAAAAAAAAAAATAAGAACCTCAATTCAAGATTGAAAGAGTTGCTTTATCTACACTTAATTGAAGATGGAATCGAAAAAATTACACCTTCCATAATTTGATATTCTTAAAAAAATGTATATTACATCTTATAGCTAGTAAATGACTATTTATTACATCTTCCTATTGGCATATCACATATAATTTTTTGTGTTATAATTTGTTAATAGTTGAATTAACCTCAAATTTAATAGAATCTAATAATGTTCATTTTTTTAACCTTGATTGAAAAAAAAAAATTTAATTTCATAAAAGGTGACTATTTTTACACATCTGAAGAGTGAATCTATGATCCTAATTTTTTTTTTATTTTGTGGTATTTCATATATAAAGGAACTATATATAATTTTTCAAGCATATACATAACTTTTATATTTTTGCTTAATTCATAAAATTTTATCATATATAGCTAAATATTAAATATTTATTTTTATGTATATAAGAAAAATACAATTAAAGGATTTTGGTAAATTTCTGAAAGATTAATGCAAACCTCCTTATCTCATCTTAATACAAATTTACCTATTAATGACGTGACTATGGTATTTTATGACATTTATGTAATGTCCTAAATATACTACTAAAAGTTTATTACAAATAAGTCATTATTTATATTATTAGCATTCAAAATATGTTGTTATTTTTTATTACTTGAATGGAAATTATTATATGAACTTATCAACAATGGTTGAATGTCAGATTGAAAGAGTTTGTTAGCCTTCCTGAAAAGCACCCTGAATTTATAGATGGAACCAAAATAATATGTTCATATAATGATCATAAATTTCAAAATCAAAGTTTCTATAATGTGGACACAGTGTGATATCATATTGTAAAAAAATAGATTGTTTGAGACAATTATATTTGGTATAAATATGAGAAAATAGTTATGCCACAAATAACAAAATATCATGGACATAAAAATATTGATTCAAATATTGTAATGGAATATGTCAATCTCATTAATGATGCATTTGAAGTAATGTTGAAGAATATTATTAGTCATTCATTCAATCTGTATGTCATTGATGATATTTTAAAATCATTAGCAACATTATTTAATTAAATGCTTAAAGGATTAGAAGAAGAGGGTTTGCAAAATAATCTATACGGCCACTAAAAGTTATATACAATAGCCAGACTATTGAATCTAAATGTAAAATATCATTTTTCAGAAAGATATTATTTAATGAAATGTGGTTGTTATCTGAATTGTTATCAAATAATAATATTATGACATTTAGCTTTTATAGCATAAAGAAGTTAAAGTGAGATTTGGGTTTGCCTATTAAAAAATATATATCACTCCATTAATGGCTGCATGATATATTGGGGAAAAGATAGTGAAGCTATTCCTTGTAATTTCTATAACTATCATCGGTACAAAATGCATACTACATGTAAAAGTTAGAAAATAATTTATTTTCATAGGAAGATATATTACTTTTTGTTGACTCATTGCCAGTAAAGATTATTTATATCTTAAACCACAGCTAATGACATGAGTTTGTACAAAGAGTATATTTTTGAATAAGGCATGATACAGCATTGCTCAGACTCTCTATCTAAAAAATATTTTGATAATATTCATCCATCTTTTACAAATGAATATAAAAATGTTAGATTAGGATTATCACACATGAATTTTAGCCATTTGGAAAAATATAAAAATAATACTTTTCATGATTGGTGATCATTATATCATATAATTTATTATTATTGATGTGTATGAACGATGAGTAAATATTTTTGTGTGTTATAGTGTCTGATCCAAAAAATCCAAAAAAAAAGTTGGAAGTCATTCTACGGCCACTAATTGGGAAACTAAAAAAGTTATGGTAGCATGGTGTGGAAACATATGATATATATAGAAAGCATGACTTCCAAATGTGAGAAGCACTTACGTGGACTTTAAGTAATTTTCCTACATATTCAATATTGTCATGATGAGTACTGCAAATAAATTAGCTTGTCTTTACTGTATGGAAGATCCTAATGCATTTTTTATGAGAAAAAAAGATAAGATTTATTGATTTGATAACCACCATAAGTTCTTACATATGAAACATCCATTTTGGATGAATATTAATACATTTAGGAAATGCCAAATCACCACCTTTGACATCATGTGCTGAAATATTAAATCTAATTGAAAGATATGAGTTTAAAAACATAATAAATGTTGATACAAATTGCATTAATGTGCAAATTTTGAGATATACCTTTTTGGAAAGTCAACTTAATTAGGCGCAACTTAGATGTGATACACATTGAGAAAAACTTTTTGTTAATTTTTTTAATATTATCATATATTTGGATGGAAAAACAAAAAAACAATGCCAAATCAAGAGATAATTTGAAATAGTTTTTTTTTTCACATCTTTAGTTACATAGGGATGAATCAACAAATAATTTTCCAATGCTTGTTATAGTCTTGAAAACGATGCTAATAAAGTTTTGTTCAAATAGTTGATAGAGCTTAGGTTCCATGACGAATATGTGTCTAACATGGGAAGTCATGAATGCCAAATGTTAATGTTGGATATGTTGATATGAAGAATCATAAGTTATTTGGGATGAAAAGTCAAGACTGACATGTGTTCGTTTAGGGGCCAATACCCATAGCATTCCATGAATTACTTCCAAAATTTTGTTTGGGAAGCGTTGACTAAAATAAACATTTTTTAAAGAATTCCACTTGTAATGTCATAACAACGAATGACATAGAGCAATTATAAAATGATATACTTATAATTACATGTAGACTTGAGCTTATTTTTCCTCATAGGTTTTTTGACTCCATGGAATATCTTCTGATCTAATTGCCTTATGAATCCATGATAGTATGCACTGTGAAATACAAATAGATGTATCTATTTGAGATGTTATATAATTTTAATTTTTAATTTAACAACTTAATTGAACCCGATAAATACATTTTATTTAAATAAAAATATTTTTCAGATATCTTATAAAATTGAAAAATATTATTAGAAATAAAGCCAAAGTTGAAGGATCGATATGCAATGCTTACTTGGTTGAAGAAGTTTTGGTATTTTGTGTGTATTAATTTCTGCCACAAGTATATACTTCGCATAATAAAATATCACTAAATAATGATTATAGTATGAGGGATATATCAAAAGAAGATTATACACTTTCTATTTTCACCCATACAGGTAGATCATATGGTAGAATAAAACCAAGATGTTTTTTAAGTGACCAGGAGTATTATACTACGCACACATATATTGAGTAAGATTTATAATCATTTTACATTGTCATATCTTTTTCATGGTATGTGATATAAAATTTTGAATGTTCAAAATAACTTCAATGTTGTTTTTATTGAATTTATTCTAAGGAATTAAGGTAAAGAGAATAGTATATCGATGATGCTTCTATTTATACAAAGATTGACAAAGATTTTGCATTTTGGTTTGAAAAGTCTATCAGTATATAACATATTATTCTCTCTGCTACTATTTAACGTGCAACATTATATAAGAATGACTTTATTTTATTTTATTTTTTAGGTATATTTTCTTTCATCAAATATATGTAATAGACAGAGGTGTCAAACGGGCTGGGTCGGGCTGTTTAATTACTTTTTGGCTCATTAAAATTACCCTAAACTTGAAATTCTGCTTGTTCTCAAGCTAATAAAACATATAATGTTAATAGGTAGACAAAAATAGATTCCACAAAAACAAAAATAAATTATAGAGTTTCAGAACAAAGCATCACATCATTTTAATTTTTTTAACTTGTTGACTTTTATTATTGAATTTTTGTTTGTTGGAATTTGCTTGAAATAACGGTTAGGTCACGACATTTCTTCTTTTGGTCAGAACAAAAATTTATATTATTTTATCTGCTTAGTCAAATGAACATTAATTTTTTGTGACATTAAATTATTTTGACTTGAAAAAATAATATCGTGATTGAATTGTGTTGTGACATGAGTTTAACTTATCTGTTAATTATCAACGTGTCCTCATAACCTATGTTGCGACCAAAGTTATCTATTGTCTCTATTTCTTTTCTCAGCCATTGCCAATTTGTTGCAACTAACAAAACATGTGTCCCACTTTTTTTAAAAAAATTTTTGCCTCCCAACACACAGTCAAGCCTCTCTTTTTAAAATTTATTTATAAGGGAAAGATAAAATTCCCTTCTCAAATTGCTCTTATTTTTTGGCTCGATGGATTTTTTATCCTTAATCAACTTTTTATTACGTGTTGATTTATCCTCAATCATATAAAATTTTACAAACACTAATTAGGAAATGCATTAACCATAAATTCTAATCTACAAAAAAAATTAAGAGGAAATAAGAATTAAAACACTTAAAACAAACTCAAATGGGTTGCCCTCCCATCAGCTGCTTGGCAAAGTTCATTTGTTTCCCACTATTAGCCTCACATTTCCACTTAATAGGTTATTCATCGACCCTCAAGTCATCATCTTCTCTATGTCACTCAAAGGGTCTCCCATATGCAAGGGCAAGATAAAATGAGTTAAGGACGTTTAGTTTTGGCATGGGGAACAAGTAAATGAAATGTACACTAATTTATTAGATTAAACTTTCTATTCAAGGAACTCACACTGATTCTCATAGAAAATAGTTAGATTGATTTAGCAAAACATTCGCATAGATTTCAAACCACTTGTGACTATATATAGTGAAGAACAAGATGATTGCACCATGTTGAATTGTATGATTTCATGTGATTATATCTTTTCAAATTTAATATACCCATTACAACATAAAAACATAAGCAATCCTTGTTCAGATCCATGCTTATGACAAGTAAATTTCTCAATCCAAACTAAACAACTCAAGAAAAGCTATTATACTCTAGATCTAAGCTAAAAGAAGAAAGAAAAATCAAAAAGGTGCCATTAACTATTAGTTGGCTAAGTTGCCTTCCATCCCCTTGTATTCAAAAAAAAAATTCTTTTTATTTGGCATGTGCTAGCCCTAGTATCCATGGTTATTTTTGTAAAAATTCATTATGATTGACCCACTTTGAATTCTTTTTTATGACCCCAACATCTCTTTTCCTATTCATTTCACAATCATGACCAACTATTGATATCATGACTAAATTTATTCATCACGGCCAAGTCTGTTGTCACAACCTAATTTTGCTATCATGACCAAGTATATTGTTACGATAAGATATTGATATTTATTATCATGACTAGAGGTGTCAAACGAGCCGGCCCAGCACGGCACGGCCCGTTTTTCACGAGCACGGTCGTGCTAACGTGCCGTGCCGGCACGGCACGGTGAGTTTTAGGCGGGCAAGGCACGGCCCGTAGGCACGGCAAGGCCGTGCCATGCCGTGCCCGGCCCGCTCGGCACGCCTTGCCAATACAGGCAAGGCTAGGCGGCACGACACTGGCAGGGCAGGCGCTGCGGGAGCCGCACCATAGTCCGCAACGTGGGACCGGGTCAACCGGGGTCCGGGTCCCAGGAGGCCAGCCGCCAGCATGAGCACGGGCTGAAAATGCCAAAATGGCAGATTAGAATTTTTTTTTTTTAAATTGTAAATTTTTTTATTAAGTTACTGTATAGACTTTAGAGTATTAGTAATAATTAAAAAATATAATTTTTTGTAAAAATTATAACATTTAAAATTAAATAAAACAAACAAAAATTAGAAATTTTTTTTTTTTTCAGTTAAGTTTAGCTTTTTTTATTATTTTAATTTTTTAATTATATATTAAAATTTAAAGTTATTAAATTTTAAAATAAAATTTAAATCGTAAAATAATAAATAAATACATTAAGTTAGTAAAAATTATAATTAAAAAAAAATTAAGCTACACAAATGAAAAATTACCATTCATGCTTTTGAAACCAATAGTCCGAACAAAACAAATATAAGTTTCAACACAACGTATGGTACAAACTACAAAGTACAAATAAAGCGTATAAATAAAATAAATAAAAAAACATCGAAAAAAAAGAGCAGATGAGCATCAATCTTCAAGCGGCATATCATGAGAATCATCAGCCGCAACATCAAGATCAGTATCATATGGATCATCATCATCGGCAATCAGCTCCTCCGCCATCGTAGTGGATGTGGATGCGACTGCAGTGTCTGTCACAGTCCCAGCTTCAGCACGATCACTAATGCTAAAACTCGATTCCTCCCAATCCTTCAAACATGCCAAGGCCTCAACCATATCTGGACGTAATCTCGATCTCTTATCCGAAATCACGTTCACTACAACAGAAAAAGCAGACTCCGATGCTATGCTCGACACTGGAGTCAGTAGATCCCGTGCCATCCTAGATAGCACGGGATAAGCGGACTCATATGATTTCCACCACTGTAATAAATCAAGATTCTTATTATCAGAAGGTGATAGGATTGAGCAGTAATCGGTATCTAAGTACCGAGACAGCTCGCTCCTATGTGAAGGTCCACCCCTACGTTTCCCCCTCGCTAGGTTAATGGAATAATCGTCATCTCCGAACAAGGTATCAGTGTCCGTACTCACAGTCTCACCACCACCACCACCATATCTAGTATCGTAGTATGTGAACAGGTCTGTCAACTTCTCGTAAATGAACCCTCAGGTGGCTCTTCCAGGTTCATGCACGAGGAAATGAAAGTGAGGGTATTTTCAACCCCTTCCACCTTAGCCCTAGGGTCCATGCATGCTGCGAGGCAATAAAGAGATGGAATGGTGGACCAGTACTTCATGTACTTGGTCTCCATCTCTGCAACCATATGGCTAAGCGTCGGGTCCGCTCGATACTTTCTAAACATGCTACTAATGTTGCATATGCAACGAAGTGCAATGCAAGTGGTGGGCGTATACACCGACGAACACATGTTCGTCGTGTCATAAAATATCTTCAATAATTTCATAAATGAAATTCCTGAAGCCCAGTCAGTGTCGTCAATAATAAGTTCGTCACTCTTACTATTGACGTAGTCGGATATCACGTGTTCGTATCCAACACATGATTCCAACATCAGGTACGTGTAATTCCAACGATGTCTCACATCTGATTAGAATTTCTTCTTCTTAAGATTCACAGACAAATAGAGATTACCAAACTCTTGTAGTCTGCGAGGAGTGCGAATATACTTGAGTGCATTGCGTATATTTTCCAACGCGGGGGAACATACCTTCATACCCGCTTGAACTATCAGGTTAATAACATGACACAAACATCTGACATGAAAGATCTCTCCTAATGGTGCGTCTCTAATATTCCTAACAAACATATTGATTGCTACTCCATTATTCGCAGCATTATTGTAAGTGACACTAAAAATTTTATTTTGAATTTTATATTCCCTAAATATTTTCATCATACACTCAAAAATGGCCGGACCATCATGAGGATGAAGAATCTCAGTGAATCTTAATATTTTTTTATTGATTGTCCAGTTAAAATCTACATAATGACTCGTGAGACATGCATAAGAAGAATTATCGTGACATGTCCATATATCGGACGTCACGGACACCACTCCACTAAATGCCAAAAATTCCTTAATTATTTTTTGTTTTTCTAACTTATATATCTTTAGTAAGTCACTCCTAGATGTGGACCTAGGAATCCTACGATAGGATGGCTGAAAATAAGTCTGCATGATGCGCACTACCCTTGGATCTTCCGAAAATCTGATCGGAAGACCCATCAATGTGATGAGCCTGGCCATGCCGTCCCTACCCAACTCGTTGGAGTATACGAAGGGAGTAAACTTTGAGACTGAACTCGATCCAGTCTCAAAAAATGTAGTGCCAAGTTGAGTTTGCCTAGGATCTAAGGGTCCATATTTTTTGGAGCATATTTCAGCATGCCTCTTGAGGTGCCCAGTCCCACATGTACTCTTGCATGTTAAAAGTCTCATACAATATTTGCACTGTGCCATTTCATGTTTCTCACCCCTAACATCTACTTGTGTTATGATTTTAAAATGTGTTCAAACTACAGAAGTCCTCCTAGTTTTTTGTTTTTTAGAACTTTGGGTTGAGACGATAGGAGAAACCAAAGTTTCAGGAGCCACAGACGTTTGTGTAACACTAACTTTTTTATTTTCCAAATTTAAATACGTGTCAGGTGTATTTGTCATTTTTTAATTTTTGTAAGTTTTTCTAGAGAGAGAATGTTTAGAGAGAGAAAGTACAAAAAAAACGTAAAATATATTACCCGGTAAAAGCAATGAGGTCAGTCACGTGCAAGGTGCACCGCAGGAAGCTCTGATGTTCAAAACTCAAGTTGAGTTTCACGAAAATCGAAGCCGAAATCAAAATCACGAGGCCCGAGAGAAAGATGCACGGTTTATATAAGAGAGAGAAAGTATTGAGAGGTTTTATGTTTTTGAAAAACATAAATGTTATATGCAGGGGGGTAGAATTTATAGGCTAAAGATTGTTTTTTTTAATAAAAAAATATATTTTTTTATCAATTTTTTGAATTTTTTTACTATTTTTAAGGGGCAGAATCACGAGGACCGTTGGATTCTGCCCCTTAGCCGTTGGAGGTGAATCCAAGGGCTGAAAATCGCTCAAGTTTGAAATTTTTTTTTTTTGCCGTTGGAATTGCTCGGATCGGGTCTATGGGCGTCGGGAATCGGGTTTCGGCAGAAAAGACCGCTGGTCGGGCCTGTTTGGCCCGACCCGCGGTATTTTTACCGGGGGGGGGGGGGGGGGGGGGGGAGGGGCTAGCCTGGCGGGATCGGTCACAAGGCGTGAGTCGTGAGTCACGACTCACGCCACGGCACGGGTGGCACGCCGCCAGTGCCACGCGTGCCAGCCTGCGTGAACCGGCACGGGATGGACCCATGCCGGCATGCCGTGCCAAGGCACGAGCCGTGCCGGGCCAGGCACGGGACGGCCCATGCCAGGCACGGCACGCGAAGATATTAACCCGGGCACGGCACGCGAAGATATTAACCCGGGCACGGCACGGGCCCGGGCACAGTTTAAGAACGTGTCGGGCCGGCCCGGCACGTTTGACACCTCTAATCATGACCAAATATTGATGTAATTACCAAGTTTATTATCATATCCGAATATTAATGTCGTGATCAAAATATTGATGTCATTAGATGTGTCAAACGGGTCAGGCTAACTCAGGTTGTGCCCGACCTAGCATAGCATAGGAATGACTCATGCTCGTGCCCATGTCGTGCATGTTCACAGCACGAGCTATGTCGTGCTAGGCCAATGCCAACTAGGCCATGTTCTTGTTCCGGGCTAGGAATGGTCTAGTACCGAGGCCCGTGGGCATGATTTCTTGGCACAAGCCAAGAAATGCCCTGACCCAGCCAGGATGACACCCTCGACTCAAACCAACTACTCGATGCCTAACAAATCTGAAAGTTTCGTTGGACTCAAACCTGACCAGCGGTCTTTTTCGACCCGAGTCCGAGGCCTAATTCCTTCCATTCCAAAAGCTGAAGCTTCTAGAAGGGGACTGTTCGGGTCGGTCTGATGGTCTAACCGACCAGAATGGTAAGAAAAATAAATAAATAAATAAATAAAAAAATTGATTCTAAGCCATTGGATTTCACGTTCAACGACTAAGGGGTATATTTCGATGGCCCTAAAAATTCTACCCATTTTTTAATGATTAAAAATAAAAAAAATCAATATAAATTACTTTAAAAATCAATTTGATAATCTATAAATCCGCTCTCCCCCATCACTCTAAGATTTATATTTTTCAAAAACATAAATCTTGACTCTTGCTGCTCTTTTCTTTCTTTTTTTTCTCTCTCTCTCTAATTTTTTCTCTCTTTCTAATTTTTTCTCTTGCGATTTTAGCTTTCGGGATACACAACTCTACACTGGTCTTTGGATTTTTGGTTCATGTGTAATGCGGATATAAAAAAGCTTAAGTAACACATTTTGTTTATGGGTATTTGTATTTTTTTTAATTAGTTAACAAATCTCTCTCTCTCTCTTTCTACTCTCTACTCTCTAATCTAAAAAATAAAAAATAAAAAAAATGACAAATAGTAATTTAAATAACAAAAATGAAATTTATTTTAATTTAGAAAATGGAAATACCACGGAAATGTCAGAAGCTGTCGAAACTTTGGTTTCTCCCGTCGCCTCTACCCAAACATCAAAAAAATAAAAAACTAGAAAGACTTTATTAGTTTGGACTCACTTTAATATAATAAAATAAAAAAAAATTTATGGATGCCAAATAAGAATTAGCATAGTACAAATATTTTAAGAAAATTATAAGCTGTAAGAGTTTGTGTGGGACTGTGTACTCTAAGCGGCATGCCGAACAATGCACAAAAAAATTTAGTGCATTAGATCCAAGGTTAACCCTACTCAATAATGAGTTTTTTGAGGCTGGATCCAGTTTAGTCTCAAAGTTTACCCTATTCATATATCGCAGGGAGTTGGGGAGGGAAGACATGACCAAACTGATCACCACGATATGTCTTCCAATTAGAATTTCGGAGGATCCAAGGGTAGTCAATATCATGCAAACATATTTTTAGCTTGCATATCGTAGGATTCCTAGGTCCACATCTAGGAACGATATACTAAAATATTATAAGTTAGAAAAACAAATAATAATTAATGAATTTAGTGAATATAGTGGAGTGGTGTTCGTGATATCTGATATCTGGACTAGTCACGATAATGCATCTTATGCATGCCTCAAAACCTACTATATAGATTCAAAATGGACTCTAAATAAAACAAATTTAGGATTCATTGAGATTAACCATTCTCATGATAGCCAGACTATTTTTGAGTGCATGATGAAAATCTTTAGATAATATAAATTTCAAAATAAAATTTTTAGCATCACATTCGATAATGTATCTAATAATAGAGTAGCAAATAACATGTTTATTAGAAATATCAGAGATAGACCATTAGGAAAGATTTTCCATGATAGATGCATGTGTCTCGTGATTAACCTGATTGTACAATTGGGAATGAAAGTGTGTGCCCCGCTTTGAAAAACATACTTAACTCACTAAAATATATTTGCATGTCTCGAAGACAACAAAAATTTGGTAGTCTCTGTTTGTCTACAAATCTTAAGAAAAAAAAATTCCAATCGGATATGAGACACCATTAGAATTACACTTACCTGATATTGATGTAATATGTTAGATACGAATACGTGATATTTGACTATGTTAATAGTAAGAGTGACGAACTTATTAATGACGATACTAATTAGGTTACAAAAAATTTATTTATGAAATTTTTGAATATTTTTTATGACACGACGAACATGTGTTCGTTAGTTTATACTCCCATGATTTGCATTGAACTCAAGTGCATATGCAATATTAGTAGCATGTTTTAAAAGTATCGAGATGACCTGACACTTAGTGATATTATTATAGAGATAGAAACCAAGTACTTAAAGTACTGGTCCACCTTTCCATCTCTTTATTGTCTGGCTACCTGCATGGACCCTAGGGTTAAGGTGGAAGGGATAAGAGAACATTTTGAATTATATTTTCTTGTGCATGAACCTATAAGATCTACATGAAGGGTTTATTCACGAGAATTTGACAAAGCTATTTATATACTATGATACCTAGGTATAGTGGTAGTAGTAGTAAGGCTCCGACTATGATCATGAATATCATATTCAAAGATGATGACTTTTTAACTAAGTTGGCGAAGGGGAAATGATGGTGTAGACCATCGAATAGGAGCGAGCTATCTTGGTACTTAGATACCGATTACTGCTAAATCCTATCACATTCTAATACTAAGAATCTTAATATATTATAGTTGTGAAATCAAACTAGTCCACCTTTCCCCATACTATCTAAGATGGTACATGAACTACTGACTCCTTTGGTGTCGAGCATAGCATTGAAGTATACTTTTTCTATTGCAATGAATTTGATTTCAGATAGGAGATCGAGATTACGTCCAGATATTGTCAAGGCTTTAGCATGCATGAAGGATTGAGGGGATTATATCTTTGGCATCTAGGATCATGCTGGAACTACAGCAAAAGCAAATGAGTTGATTGATGATGATGATCAATGTTATATTGATATTGAGAAAGATATAACGATTTATGACGTTGATGGTTGATGATTTCCAAATCACAACACTTATATCTGATGTGATATTTAATTTTAATTTACTCATTAACATTGTATTTATGTTTGTTAAATTTTTCGATGCAATATTACTTTCAGACTTGAGCTTGTGATTATGATTTGAGCCTTTTTGGATTGATGCATGTGATGCTTGAAAGTTGAAACATGAATATTTATTATTTTTGAATTTTTATTTTGCATTGGTTTTTAATTTTTATTCATATTTAAGGTTTAATATTTTATTAATTCATATTTCAAACACTTAGTCTTATACTGATAGTCTGATACATATTAACGCATTTAAATTATTAAGTATTAAAAACAATTAACATTAATTAATTACTAAAAACAATTAACAATAAAAAAAGTTTTAATTTTTAAAGTATTAAAAACATTAAACTTAAACAAAAAAAAATTTAACTTAAAAAAATTTAATTTAAGTTTAAACATAAACAAAAAAATTTATTAAAAATTTAAAACTGGCCAGTACTGGCCTGACCAAGCATGGTTTCTTGACTTACTATGCCTGGCCAGAAAATATCGTGATGGGCCAGGCTCGACATGACCTAGAGGCCCGGTTGGGTACCTAAAACTGGATCGGATCAGTTTGACACCTTTAGATGTCAGGACCAAATCTGTTGTCACAACCAAATGCTTTCTCGATCAAGTCTTACTTTCCTAACCAAATTTGTTGTCACGACTAAATACTATCTTAACCAAGCTTTTTATTCTAACAATTTCTATTGTCACAACCAAATGCTATCTCAACTAATATCCCTATCACGTCCAAGTATGTTGTTATGACCAAGTTTGCCTTTTCTCTTTCCCAATAGTTGCAATATTAGTTACTAATTGTGACTTGATTTTAGTTCTTCCAATTCTTATTGCAAATGAGTTATTTTTTTTTTGTGATATAATTGACTTAACTAATTTCTTAGATTTCTACTTTTATTTTCTTTCTTCTAGTTAAAAAATTACAAAACCATCACAAGAATAATTTTATAACCCTTAGCTATGAAATTCATCTCCTAAACATGAAAACAATATAGAAAAATGGACTAACATATTAATGACTTTTTGGATCATCAGTTGATAGTTTCATTTGCTATTATAAATTATATCTAAATATAATGATGATTAGTTATGTTATATTGTAATAATTATAGGAATCTATGTAGAATGTTATTTTCATTACTTCACAATTGGCAAATCCTTTAGGCTATCAAAAGTAGAGTCGAAAATATGGAAATTGTACGATCTTGGCATCCATACATCTACATTTTATTCATGTTTTATTTGGAGTTCTTCATCATCATTTTCTAATTATAATTATGTATTTGATGAGTGGTTTCACACGGAGATGTAAAAAATTCATGGTACTTTGCAATGAAAAAATGAGGATATGCAACAAAAGAATAAAGAGATGCAAAAGCAAATTGAAAAAAAGAATAAAAAGAGAGGATGAAATAATAAAAATGCAAGAGAAAAGAATGAAAAGAGATAAAAAAAATATAATAGAAGATTTTGAATAATGTGTAATTTGGAAGAGGCTTCATCTATTTTTCATCATTCTAAAGAAGATCCATTCATATCTCCAGAGAACAATACTCATCTCAATAAGGACTCTATAATAGATATTGTGTTATTAATTTTTTGCATGAAAACTTTTGTGCTGAACTTTTGTTTTTTTATTATTATTATTTTTTAAAGTTATTAATGTATACTAGAATTGATAAACTTTGATGTTTATTATTTGATGTATTACTCTGTAATAGATATTATATGAATGTCATTGGATGAATAATATATATAAGTACTTACTTAATTACAAAATAAACAGTTTCTGTAATAAATTAGACATGTTCTTGTTGGATAAAATAGAAATGGAAAATAGAATTTCAAAATTTGTTTCTAATTTAGAAATGGATTATGTGTTTCTATTCGTCTTCATCTCTATTTAGTATTGAAATATAAATGGGATTCGAGATCCCATTTCCTTGGCTAAAATTATAAACGAAAAATTTTTGTCGCACATTTTAGAAACACTCGATCTTTTTTCGTTTCTAAAATTTAGAAAAGAGCATTTTAGAAATGAAATCTTTTTATTTTTCTTAAGGTTGCTAATTCAATTGTGATAGAATTAGAAACAAAGTTGGCCATTTCTAAATTAATTTTTTAGGTAGTTATATAAACACACACACACAGGTATATATGTGCGTGTGTGTGCGCACGCATGTGTGCATGTGTGTTTGTATACATAGAAACACACACACACACACACACACACACAATCACTCACACAAGGCTTCTTCAATCACAAGTTTTGCATTGCCACAAATTGTACTAAAACTTTGTTGTTTGCCTATTTGAGTAAGAGAAATATGTAAATTTTTAAGTATAGTGTGCATTGTTGCACTATCTATGAAGCAATCATTTGTATCATCAGCAAATGGTTCCTTTAGTGATAATTCACTATTCTTTATTGAGACGTCAACATGTATCAAAACAAAAATAAATAAATATAAAAGATAAACATAAAAAAATGCACAAATGATGAAAAGTTATTTATTATAATAATTACTTAAAGCATACATTCATAAACATTAAATATGTAGTTATGTGATAATATAAACATTTATCTCACAAATATAATATGAACATCCATAGGCATTTTTGCTATTGATTAAATTAGCAATATTTTTTTCTGGCTGAATAAAGAAATCAGCAACATCCATATTAGTAAAATCATCAAACCGTGTATTGGAAGTACCACACACTCAGTGATTAAATTAGTTCCCACATTTTTCTCATTCTTTTTCAATGACTCCTTATAGAGATCAACAAAATATTTCAGCGTATGATAGGTATGCGACCAATGACCATTCATCCCACAACGATAGCATATATTATCAACAGAATTTGTATTTGAGTCTCCTTGATCCTTTTTCTCATTACTTTACCACTTCAGGTGTCATGATAAATTTTTGGAATGACCACTATGATTACCAAAATGACATGAATGACCTTGACCATGACCACGATCACATCCACGACCATGACCATGACCATGACTCATGCCTTGTATTTGATTATGAGGTTAATGTGTAGTCACATTCACTTTGGGGATTTGAGTAGAACTAGTTGGATGTGCTCCATAATTTTTTATAAGAAGTTTATAATTTTATTCAGCCACGAGAAGACATGAGATCAATTGAGAGTATTTCTTAATACCTTTTTCATGATATTGTTGCTACATGAGCAAATTCGATGCATGAAAAATAGAAAAAGTCTTTTCCAGCATATCATCATCGGTAACTTTTTTCCCACATAGTTTCAACTGGGATCTAATACGAAATATCATGAAATTATATTCACTCAATGTCTTATAATCTTGAAAACATAAGTGTATCCAATCATAATGGGCTTTGGAAAGTGACCATCTTTTTGTGGTCTTATATCTCTTCAAGGTTATTTCAAAGGACATGAGAATCTTTTTGCTTTGTACTGATTGGATGCATTATTACCATCTTTAATTACATCTCCAAGGAAATTAGCTTCTAGATGAATTTCATCATCAAGTATATCCATAATAAATAAAGTTTCCAAGTGATGTCTAATGCCACAAACTCAAGTTTTGCCAAATTTGCCATTAAAACAAATGATGAATAGTTCCATGGAAAAGATATTTTGAGTTTTATGTAATATAGAGATAAGAAACCTTGTACCTTAAAAGAAATTGAATCAGTGTAGCAACATAGAGCATCATGCTGATAATGTGTTGTAAACCAAATAATCACAATGTGTGAGAAAGTTAGCACATGAGAATAAGAGGTAGAAGATTAGAGAACTTATATTTCTGATGAGCTATTTCAACAAATGGTGAATACCTTTTATAGGCTTCTTAGATGATAGGATATATGAACCTTATTAATAAAATTCATTAATGAACCTATAGAATTCATTGTTGTGACATGAATCTATAGGATTCATTAATAAACCCATTACGTTTATAACCATTTTCTATATATGTGGTCATTCACATTTATAACAATTATTATATTATTTGTAATTTTAAAGTATGGCGACTCTATGTATATAGGATTCATATGAATTTGTAAATCTTCTTTAAACAATCAAGTAAAATTAATGAAACAAGGTGTAGATATTTGAAAATATCCAAAGAATCTACATATTAACAAAAAACATTATTTCATTTTTTTGTGAAATGATTTATATAGTGTTTGAGATATCCCATCAAACAATGTTAGTAATTTTATTCTCTACTATTATAATTGTTTAATAAAATAAATATCTGCTCATTAAAGTAAAGACATAATAATTATAGCCCTCAATTATTAGAACCACTCAAACTACAAATAAATTAAACACTAACACTATGAGAACTTAACAATTTACCTATTGAGAATTTCTGTAGGTAATAATTGAAATTTTGTAAGTGGTTCAATTTTCCTACTACTTTCCAACCACATATAATTGTAGGTAATATCTTTGTTATTAAAAAAATACCAAATAAAAAATTGCAGGTAATTACCACAAAAAAATATTTGTCGATCAATTGTAGGTTAAACCATGCCGTATTTTGTCAGAAAATTGTTTTAACTACGCAAATGATTAGTAGGTAAATAATTGGTAATAATCTATATTTCTATACTTTTAGTAGGTAATATGTACCTAATTTAAAATGATATGAATATATTTTTATAAATTTAATTTAATTGTTATACTGGTAAAAAAAGAATACATTTACAACAACATCAGATTTTAATGTGATTCATAAAAGCTAATATAATAACAATAATAGTGCAGTTAAAATATTCAAATTACATGAAATACAACTACAGAGTGCACTTGAAGCCATACATTGCAATAAAACATGATGAAGATAAGTTCATTCATCATCATCATGTGTATCATCATAATGACCAAGCTCAGAATCAAGACAATTATGAACCAGTGGTGGTTGCTGAGCTCTTGATATTTCATCAATACGTTGCAATAACAATGTTATTAGGATTTTCAATTAATTAATTACTTCCTCTCAGTGAGTAAACCTCTTTCGTAACTCTTGCATTTCTTTTTCATTTTATTGAGGAGATGGGGACATCGTTGAAGTTGATGCATCACTGGTCCCAAAGTACTCACTACTTAGAACCCAATATGATAAACTACATTCCTTTGTTTTTTGTTTACAATATCCAAAAAATATGCTATATTCATCAATGATCTCATTGCTTTGTGTTAACTGCTCCCTCCTAGCCTCAAGAACATCCAAGTAAAAATTTAAATTAATTAGATTATATTGATAAGATAAGTTCAATAATCATATATTAATCAAACTAATAATCTTACATGCACAACTTTTGACTTCTTAATAACAAATGTCTTTCCATCACCTTTTTTGGTGTGAGTGTGCATAAATAACTTTGGTACACTAGGTTGATGCCCAATTTTATAAGCCTATATATACATAAATATAGAAACTCATTAGAAACCAATAACATAAGCCAACAAATAGACAAGCATGTGAAAGCAACCAACAACACACAATAACAACCACCCAACATCACAAGCGCAATGAAAATTTTTAGTAATCACAAACACTAAACAACCACCCAACATAACATTTAGATATTTCCTGAATCAAATAATATATAAAAAAAAAAGAAATATTGTTAGGAAACCAAATTATAATATGGTGCAATATCACTCTTTCATGAATCTTAGTATCTATTCATTTCAAATTTAATTTAGAGCAAACTTTGACTTTTAATTCTATAAACATCAAATATTATACTAGGACAAATAATTAAAAATAATCAAAAAACTAGTTTTGGATAAGAGTTTACTAGTCTCTTCCCTTCGACAGTCTATTCTTGGAGTACATCCCATGAATCTTTTTTGTTTTTGGGGTGTTCAAATGATTCTGTCAACTTTCAAATAAATATGAATCCATGGAGTTTTCCTTATACCCTTTTCTTTTAATCTATGATATAATGTCTTGATACCGGCTACATACTTTCTCCTCCCAAACTATTTTGACTAATATTTCTTACCACAATATTACAAAAAATATTACAAAATGCGACATGCTCTCATAAGTATAATATTACAAAATATTTCATTGATATTTCTTCCAATTGAAATTGAATCTATAAGCTCTTTAGTTGTTTTTTTCTCACCACAATATTTTAACCATTTGGGCTTGCATGGTCTAGGATGCTCAGTGGTGGGTCAGCTCAACTTTTCAACTAAAATGTTGCTTGTCATATTAGTTCGACTTCCTCTATTTATAAACACATGATATTTCTTATTCTTAATATAATACTAGGTGTGAAGGATGTTTTTTTTCTTGTTCCACATCATCTTTACCTTAACAATTTAATACTCATGCAATCACAATAATATATTCCTTATCATTAGTGATTTATTCTTTCTTAAATCTATTTTCATGGGCTCCAAAATATTCATATGCACCTTCAATTGTCTAAGTGTCACCTCTCCAATTTAAAGTATTTTATGACTGCTCTAAATGGATATTCTTTACCCGCTCCAATTGCTCATAAACTTATTTGAATTCTAATTTCATGACATGCCTCATCCCATTAATTATTGATTTTATAAATAACCTAGAATTAACACCTTGCATAATATTGTTCTTGATATGTGTCTACAAGATACCTAATTTGTATAAGAACAAAAATGTGCATACTCCATAATTCTCTCACATTTAATCACTCGACACTTAGATAAGGAAGAAATGAAAGTCCACGACCTTAAATATAAAGAAAAAACAAATATGAGATTAAAGGTGAGCTTTGATACCAAATGATACGAACCCTCATAAGAAATAAACAAAGTCATTGATATATTTAGTGATCAATATTATTCTACCGTTAAATTTGAATGAAAAATCTTGACACATTACTTATGCTAAACAAGAAGCTTGGTATGATGAGGATACCTCAACTCATTGATTACATAAAGCAGTAACTTCTATATAATGAGAATGCCTTCACACATTGCTTATACTAAGCAATAATCTCAGTATAATGTGGACTCTTTCACCATCACTTATACATAGCAAGACCCTCAACATAATGAAAAGGTGGCATTCAATTATAAAGGACTGATTGATAAATGTTATATGAATACCACGTAAAATTCTAATAAGTTAAAGATGTTTCTCAAAGAACCAAAGAACTTAGAACTATTTAGGAACTCCCGCTCAAGAGCATCGTGGAGGATAGTTTTATGTATATCATAGTACATGTATAAGTAGAGGTATTTTGTATGGTAGTTATAGTAATATGACTTATTTGCTCTTGTATAAATTTTTTTATATGAGATTCATGAGAAGATTTATATTAATTAATATGTGTATTATGCTTAAAAAGATAAAAGTGAAAACTCATTTATTATATCATTTTATATCTCCGAGACATTTGAAGTTAGAGAATATAAATACATACTCTAAGTAATTATCAAAGGTAATTAATGTATTGCCTAGAAGGAGTTTATATATAAATGACCCATGATTGGAATAATATATTATATTGGTGGTGAACTACCGAGGTATAACTATGAATTATCCTTAATCGTGATAGTCAAAGGATTACAACCATATTATATGTCAAGATGTCACAATAAAATTTTCACACTAATCAATCATTCATCTGAGACAAAAACACAATATTATTCAATTACAAAAGAAATATCATCATACACAAAAAAGTGGGTCAACCCTAGAATCTAAGTATCTTTATGAAAAACTAAATCAATCTACTTCAATTTCTATTTTTTTTTTAAAGAAAAAAAAACTAAATCAATCTACTTAACTCAAGTAGTTGTTGATTCACTATTGGTAGGTCAAATTACTTAAATAATTTATTTGGGATTGATGTATAGACTTACGTTTAACTTTATTACTTAGATGATTCATATATTTGTGAATCCCTATTAGATGAAAGATAATTACTTACCGAGCTATTGAGACCATATCACAGATGATAAGTTTCGGTACTATAATAGAATTATAACAACCTTTCACATCTATAACATCACCCACCTTCTTATCCATGTTGATTAATTAAGTATTATTTTTTTTTTGATATTATACTAAATTCTTCGTATTGTTATT